>PVHP010009328.1:0-50660 GCA_004024765.1 Zapus hudsonius | reverse complement strand
AGTTCCCTGAGTCGTGGTGGGTGAGTAATAAGGCTGCTTTAATGTTGCGAGCTTAGAGGTCCTTGTGTCGAAAATCCTTGGTTCCTGTCTCAATGGCCTATCCTGTGTTGATTGAATGACTGTGGTTATAGGTCCCTTGTTCATCATTCATGGTCATTAATTTTTACAGAGTAAATCTGACAACCCTCCACCTAAATTTTTGGACATTTTATCAGAGACTACAGATTCAAAAGGAAAATGCACAGTAAAAGGCCATGAAGAAGGTAAGAGCTATAATTTATATAAAGTGACATGACAGAATGTTCTAAAATTATATGACCATCTTTATACATAGATGGTTTGCTGCATGGCCACCTCCAGTTAAGCACAACAGGAATCAGTATAGGGACCTAATTTATACTTCATGTGTTAAAGGTACAGTAGACAGTTGATACAATACCAAGATAGCCAAAGTAAAGAGAAATGGTAGTGTATGCATAGATGGTCATACTCCAGGAAGATAGGGTCTTCAAGGAAGTAAAGTTTTCTTCTCTACAAAGGTGAATATAATGTTTCAGATATAAGGAACAGGATCTTTGCACGTATATGTGTAAAAATAACATGAGTTTTAAAATCAATTAACTATGACTAACACAGGATTATTAAAAGTTAGTATTGGGAGGTAGAGAATGGTTGCAGGGTACATATTTCTACATTTGATCTTAGCCAAAAGGCCAAGAAGCAATTCAGGGTGCATATTTCTATAGTTCTATTATGATTTAGCATTTTGCATCAGAGGATTTTATAAGTAATGGTGTTTAAATTTTGGACATTACAATTTCTTGTAGCTATGATACCTAGTCTCTATAATGATGATTTGTAGTTTTTCATTATGTATAACTATTTGCCAATGCAGTCTGTTGTTGGAGAGGACTGTATATCACAGGGGTAAATAAGAGAATTTGACAGAAGAGACAAGATGAATCATGCAGACATTAGAAATGGTATATGCCTATAAAAATCCCTCCATAAAGTTTACCATTCCTTTGGAAATTTTAATTTGGATTATGTGATAGGTGGCATCTAGAGGTGAGACTCCCAAATGGAAAGTTAAGGAATTTGGAAGAGGACTATTTTAGACAAGAGCTGATGACCCAGTCAAGTCAGCTGGTGGGAACCATGTTTAGCATGTACTTTCTGATTCAGCAGGTCTGGGCTCTACTTCTCTGAAAGCTCTCCTCTGGTTGGTACCCATGCCACGGGTCCTCAGGCTACATTCCACTTCAGAAATATGAATGATAATTTATTGGACAATAATTTGAGGGTCAAGGATAATCTTAAGTTTGCTTTTCTTTTTGGATTGTTTCTAGCCAACATGGGGAAGAAAAAGCATAACAAAATAGATGTTAGCATCCTAAGATACAACTGCTAAAAAGGAAAGAGTAGATATATGGTAATAGTTTGCCAAATGACTGGGCGGTGGAAAGTATCAAGACTACTGGTGTAGAGATTTTACTTTGAAAATAAGGCTGTTTCGGGAAGAGGCCAAAGGAGTTAGCTGGTAATATGAAGTTGATGATGAGGAAGCCAGAGAACAAATGAGAGGGCCTAGTGTGTTTTCATACACACCAGTTGTCAGTATTTTTCCCAGAGATTCTTGGACCTAGAGGGTATGCTAGAATTGGGTAAGCATCAGCCACTCATTTCATGAATGGCAAACATCAGGTGCCATGTTAGATGGTGCACCAGTGTTAATAATTCACATCTGAGTGTGTGGACTTAAAGTGTGATTCCTACACATTATATATTGAGGGAGATAAATTGCCATGACTTTCAGGCCTGCCTACCAGCCTAGGCTTTATTGTGAGTCAAAGTCCAGCTTGGGAAACTGAACATAACTAACTTCAACTCAAAACAAAATGAAAGAAAAGAAAATCTTTAATTTACATTGTTTATATAAATTCGCAGTATTGGTCAGTTTGTCAAAGATGATTTAACTTTTTAGTAGAAAACATTTTTCTTAAGTCAGTTGTTATTTTTTATTAAACATGTCAGTAATTTTCATATAT
The DNA here is from genome assembly GCA_004024765.1 of Zapus hudsonius. Taxonomy (NCBI): domain Eukaryota; kingdom Metazoa; phylum Chordata; class Mammalia; order Rodentia; family Dipodidae; genus Zapus; species Zapus hudsonius. The sequence goes on along the minus strand of PVHP010009328.1, from coordinate 48,612 downwards.
AAAAGTAATTTTGGGCTAGAGAGATTGCTTAGTGGTTAAGGCATTTGCCTATAAAGCAGAGGACCTGAATTCCATTCCCCAGCTCCCACATAAAGCCAAATGTACAAGGTGGCACATGCATCTGGAGTTCATTTTCAGTGGGTGGAGGCCCTGGTGTGCCCATTCTCTCTCTCTGTCTGCCTCTTTCTCTCTCAAATAAGTAAATAAAATATTTTTAAAAAACTAATTTCCATATATAAAGATTTTCAAAGTAAAATTTCTTCAAAAACATGACCCAAGGGTCACACACTGTAGCAGTCTGTCCTGAGCCTCAGTATGTTATGTGATTACCTATGGAGAATCACAATCCATGAAGACCTTCAATCAAGGAATGGAAGTTGCTATAAAAGCTATAAAATTTTTTAATATGAGCAACATAAAAATACACAAAATACATTTATTTTGGAAATGATTCATAATGAATGACACAGGTTGTTTAAAATCTGTATTAGGAGACAAAATGTGAACAATATGTATTCACTTGTTTTTTCATATTTCAACATTTCATTTGAAAAATTTTATCAACAATTCAAGTGCTTACATTTTTAGAAATTTTCAGTTTTTTAATTTCTTTAATTTGGTGACCCCTACTTTCTAAACAACTGGTATTTTTCAAGTTTTGGCCATGTATCACTATTTTCTAAAATGGATTCATGAATACATTAGGCTTGATTTAAAATCTATATTTAAAAATAACCATCATTTTAGAAATGATTATTTTTTACCTACTTTTTATAAAAGTGATGCTTTTACCTGACTTTACTAAATAAGGAGGGATTGTTTTTTAACCAAATGTACATTTTACAGTAATACCAGATTTTGAAGTGATGTCACAGAAAGAACAAAAAAGTCTTGATGGCAGTGAGAATACCCAGCTGAAGGTATGTAACAATTTCTGTGTGAATTTCCTATTAATACTAATTGCTTGCTGTTAAAAGTAACATGCCATTTTCTAAGTAAAGTCACTGTACATCATAACCTTTTGTAAATAGATTTTTTCATAATATACTTAATTTTAAAACTTTATAACTATTTAAAAAGGAAAATATTATTTGATTTTATAATAACTTACAGGTAAAATTTTATTTCTGGATTGAAGTTAAACTTTGAATATTTTTCATGCTTCTCCTTGGATAACTTCATCAAATTATAAAGGTAACATGAACTTGAGTCCCATTTCTATGCAGTTGAAGTTGAATGCAGGCTAATAGTGATGGCCACTGGGTTGAATTCATGACAGCAGAGATCATTGCCAGTGGCCTAAATTTGCAGTTTTGTATTAACAGTTGCCAAAGCCAAATTTAAAGAATGAATTTTGTTTCATTGTCTTTCTATTGAGGGAAGGAGTTTGTCCGCTATCCTATCTACTTGACTGAAAATTGAATTTTGTCTCATGGTCTCTATACTGAGGGAAGTAGGTTGACTATCATGACTTGACTAAAGAATGAATTCTGCCTCATGGTCTCTGTACTGAGGGAGAAGGTTGGCCCCAGACAGTATTCCTATATGCCACTGTCTTAGGTACCATCAGGTGGCCCAAGTGGCAAACCAATCTGCTTAGCAGCCTGGATCTGTTGAAGGATTTCTTCTGATCTGGGCCCAACTCAAATCTATGGGGTTACTAAATTCCTTCTCTTCACAACAGGTGAATATGAAGGAGCTAATGTATAGTTTTTTAAATATTTCTTTAAATAGTACATACCATGGATCATCACTGCTCTCCTTGCTACCAGGAGTGTCATTAATAACTATGTTTAGTCAAGTTGGAGAGCCAGCTGCAGATACCACCAAGTCCGCAAGATAATTATTCATCCTTACATTTCTGTCTTTCTGGAATTACTTCTATTAGCCATGATTCTCTAGGGAAACAGAACTGTTAGGATGAATATATACATACACACACATACAGTGTATATATATAAAAGGGGATTTATTACAAGATGCAAGCTGGGCAGTTCCACAGTTGCTGTCTACATGCTTGAGACGTTAAGCACTGGTAGCTGCTCAGTCCATGATCTTGAATGTCTCAGCAGTTCCAATTTGGTACTGAAGGCTTGGAGGATTCCTGCAGAGCTACTAGTCCTCAGTCTACACTGGAAGGCCCAAGAGACTGGGTTCTTACCTCAGCAAAGAATGGCCTCAACACAGTAGGTGGCTCTCTCCAGAAGGGGCTTGAAGTGGGCAGTCAACAACAGAACTTTAATTTTTTTCAATAGCTTCTAATGATAAAATTGAATGAAGGATAAAATCATTTTTATGTATTAAAATCATGATAGTGAAATGAGTCAAGTAATAAAACAACAAAAAAAGTTATTTTTCTTGAAAGGTAACATTTATCCTTATTCTCAAACTTTTCATGAAAGGTTCAAAAAAGGAGAAAGAAGCACCGACATAATGGACCGGAAGTATCAGAAAACCCTTCTCCTCCCAGTGCTGCTGGTGATGGCAATGATGATGGGCCACTTCTGAAAGGAAAGAGTAGGAAAATGGACAGCGAAACATCTTCTGTTAGGAACAAAGATGAACACGCCAAGTAAGATCACAGAACTATTTCAAAATTGATCATAATTTTTGTCCTATAAAAATTACTTTAAGGTTGGCCTAAGATGATTAATATATTTTATATTTGTGGTAGTGATTTTCAGGCTTTTCATAGACATCAGAATACAAAATTTGATATTATTTATCCAATTATATTGACAAATAGTTATTGAAAAATTAAAAGAACAAGTAAGTGTGAAGATTTCACTCATGCACTGTTGCTAATGATATGGGTAACTAATTTTGAAAGTCAATTTAGTAACAAAATCTGCTTTGCACCTAACATTAAATTAATAGCTTCACTTTTAAGATTGGATTCTTCTGGGACAGGAAAACATGACTTGTAAACATACAACAATGTGCTAAGGACATTTATTACATATTGCATACAATGTACAATAGCTGAATATATTAAAAACATAATGTGACCATATTGTAATGTTAAAATATTTATATAAATATTTTATATACAGCTTCCCCACAGAGACTGACTGAGACCTTCCTTCATTACCCCACAGTGAATACCAATAACCTCAATGAGGAGGACCTTCAGGGGGATGGGAATTGGGAAGAGGGGATATAAGAGTATACGACTGTAATCTTTTAAAAATTGAAATAAAGTTAAATTTAAAACAAATAGTTTACAAATATGTATATAAAAATCTTATGTTAGAATTGTCCCATAGTTTTGGAGATCATATATATTCATAAATAAGTACATATTTAAATTGTCAAAGCCACAAAATATTGTGGTATGCAAACAGATTATAGAAGAAGCTTAGGGTTGGGCATGGTGGAGCATGCTTTTAGTCCCAGTACTAAGGAAGCAGAGATAGGACGATTGCTGTGAGTTTGAGACCAGCCTGGAATTACCAGAGTTAGTTCCATGTCAGCCTGGGATAGAACAAAACCATACCTCGAAAAGGAAAAATAAATAAATGAAATAAATAAGTAAATATGCTTAACCAGGTGTCATGTCACATCCCTGCAATCCCAGCACTCAGGAAGCTAAGGCTGGAGGGTTTCAATTTCAAAGTCATTTTGGCATATATACTAAGACTTTTACTCAATAATTGAGGTCAAATATATAAAGTATTATTTCACAATTAATGTAGTTTTGTTTCTTAAAATATTTTATTTACTTATTTATTTGAGAGAATTGAGTTCACCAGAGCTGCTCCAGACAAACTCCAGATGCATATGCCACTTTGTGCATCTGGTCGTGTGGCACAGGGGCTGGTGGGGAGCCAAGGCGCAGCTCCCATACCTGGCCTTGCCTAGGATCAGGGTGAGGCGGGTGGGCACATCTGGCTATATGTGGGTACTGGGGAATTGAACCCTGGTTGTCAGGCTTCATAAGCAACCACTGAACCATTTCCTAAACCCAAATTAGTGTATATTCAAAGAAATAAGTTAAATGTCAATCTTAAGATAATTTTTTTCTTGATACAGATATTTGTTGAAGTCCACAACACCATGAGTCAGCAGGTTTTCCTTTAACCACCGAGTCATCTTGCCAACTTCTTCATCCTTCTTTTCAATCCTATCCATGTGAATGTGCTTCGCTTTTTCTCCTCATCCCCATCTTCCATCCACTGTAATTCCCCATGACTTAGTGTTTGCTCTGACTTCTCAGGACTTTTCCATTTTGTACTAGTTCTCAGATTTATACTTCCAGCCCAGATCTCTTTCCATAATTCCAGATAAATGTATAAACTGCTTGTTTGGCATATTTTGGGGGTAACTACAAGGTATCACAAACTCAACAGATCCCAAATTGAGCTTCATTACCACCATAAACTCATCTGGTAGTCGCTTGCCTCTCATAAAATCTATCAGCAAATTTGTTCAAATCTCCCTGCACAGTGTGTGCAGAAGCTTCCATATCCAGCCACAGTTACCTGCTATCTAGGTGAGCATAAGAGTCTGTGAAATGTCTGTTTTCAGTCATGTCAATAGTGAATCTATTGACACATAAGCCTGATTATGTCATTTTTCTCTTGAGCCCTTATAATCACCTATAATGTACTAAAATATATGCAAAGTGCCTCCTAAAACAAACTAGGACATGTATGACCTGACCCAAGTTTTAGCTCTGACTTGAAGCTATATTTTTCTATCAATTTTACTCCACACTATCCAAATTGAACCTGGCAGGATTTTCTACACTCTGTAGGCATCTGCACTTGGAACCTTTGCATCAGAAATCATATATTCTGTATTTAATAATCATATATTCTGTATTCTATTCCATGAAGGCCTTCTGGCCTTTCTGATGAATATTCTCATTGCCCCCTCCTTTAACAAATCACATATTTTGTGTGTCTGACTTAGTAAAATAGTCACTAGTCACTGTGTGACTATTTTACTTGCATTAGTAGGACTTATCTAGTTACTAACATAAGCCATTCATTTTAGAAAAGGATACCATGCCACTCAATGAAGTCCACTCAATGAAGAGTTATTGTATTAGTGAATGCAGTTTACCTTGGGTGTTGTTACATCTGACTGACTGTAACTTTTAAGAAGTTTGATTTGAAGTTGTGTGTGGTGGTGCACGCCTGTAGTCCCAGAACCCTGGGGGCAGAGGTAGGAGAATCGCCATGAATTCGAGGCCAGCCTGAGACTACATAGTGAATTCCAGGTCAGCCTGGGCTAGAGTGAGACCCTACCTCAAAAATAAATAAATAAATAAATAAATAAGTAAGTAAATAAAGTTTGATTTGGGTCAATTTTGATAATCTGAACTTGCAATATAAGAAATTTTGGATTGCTTTGATACTAGTACATATTTGCTATATTACTGTTTTTGCCTTGAGAAAGTCCAAAAGTGTGGCTACAATTCTTTATGATGGCTTTAGTTATTATAAAAATTTAAATGAACTGCAAAGTTCATTTATTATTTATTAAGACAATAAACTATAAGGAAAATAAATTTCATAGACTTAAGCTATGGTGAAAATATGGAAGCCTCTTAGGACCTGAAGGAAAGAGATGACATCTGAATGTTTTGCTTTCTCTGTAAGACATGGCTCTGTTGCTCAGTGTCTTCTTACACTGCATTCTGTTTCACCTGTACAGGGAACTGGGAGCAGATAAGTAGGTTGAAATTAGTGAGGAATGGAATTTTCAACTCAGCTTAACTCAGAAGGCCACCTTAGAGAAGATAAGCTGTCTGTCACTTGCAGGAGCATGGGCACTTGAGTGATACGTCGGCTGGTTGGTTGGCACTTGTAGCATGTTTGCCAGGCTGAGCTTGTCTTTTTCAGGAAGCAAATAGCTGACACGGATCTGCTGGTGAGGGAGGCAGTGTTAACTGAACAGGTTGCAGGCTGCTTTGGGTAACTATAACCAGGGCACTAGGTCGGTCTCTTCCTAAGATGGAAGAAACTTTAAACAGATGTTTTCTGCTTGAAATTTGTTTTCAAGCAACTTTTCAATTGAAAATCATTATAGCTTCTAGGATTGGAGAATTATTGAAAATTGACTTGGGATGAATTGTTCAATAATTGCCCTTTCTTGTATTGTTTTAGATACTTAAATTTAGCCAGAAGAGTTTTGATTTTGCTTTTAGAACTTTTAGGGAATCATAGCATAAAAACTTCCAGTGTCAACAAGGGACCTATAACCACAGCCATTCAATCAACACAGGATAGGCCAATGAGACAGAAAACAAGGATTTTCGACACAAGGACCCCTAAGCTCGCAACATGAAGGCAGCCTTAATACTCACCCACCACGACTCAGGGAACTGAGCGGAAGAGGGGGCGGAAAGATTGTGAGAGCAGTGGTGGGGGAGACGGTCCGGAGGCATGGCACCCATCAGTAACAACACACTTGGGCTAGGAAGACCGGGATGAGTACTAAGATATACAGGATCCCTTGCCACAAGGACTAATACAGACAGCCCACGAAGGAGGATATCCAACAGATCAGGGACGGGGAGGGGGGGAATTGGGGAATTCGGGATAACAACTCATGATTTGCCCACTAAATAATGTAACTCATTATGGACAATAAATTTATATTAAAAAAAAACTTCCAGTGTCAAAACCAGTGACTTTGTAAATTGTTGTACACATATAAAACTCACATAATATGAGTATTCCATAGAAAAGGAATTACGATGGTTTGTTGATAAATCCAGCTCTTAATTTTTTTACATAAAATATTTTTAGTTATTGAAAGGAAAGAGAGAAAGAGAGTGAGAAGGAAGACAGACTTTTGTTATTAAATATTTTTACTTATTAAAAGTTACAGCTTTTTATAATAGGATAAGACACCAGGAGATGAGTACAAAATTAACCAAATCATAGTTTTTACAGACAAAATCATAATTAGTATATTATAGTATTTGAACTGTGTGCATTGCTATAGATATTTTGAAAATAATAAGATATCAAATAAGATAATAAATAAGAATAATAAGCTAATGAAAATATCTCTTATGTCTCATGATGTTATTAAACATTACCATTATTTTAAAATGCTGTGTTTAAAAACAAAACCGTAACATAGTATAACACATATCCATTTATTACTCCCATGTGATAGAATCATTTGTATACATGGGGAACATCAGCCTTTTGGTGAAGCATTGCATATTGGTTTGGCCTTCATCTCTGGTTACTTGCATCTGTGTGGTTTACACTTTCCTTTAAGTTTCTAGATAATGCTAAGGTGACATGTACCTAGTCTTCGGGTTTATATTCTATTTCCTAGCTAGAATTATTTTCTCTTGATGTTTTTTCTGATGCTCTCCTTTTTTATATTTAGTCTCTTCTGTGAAGCATTGCTTATCCTCAGGCATTATATCATAATTACATATTTACCATTTTAAAAACACGAATGTACCTTCCCTTGTCTTTATCTGGTACTTCTTCACTTCTTAAACTCAATGAGTGGATTTAGATGGAGAAGAGTTGGAATTTTACTAAATTTCTTTTTGTCTTGCTGAATAGAATTACTTTTAAAAATTGCCTTTTATGAATTTTTCAAAGGTGTGTTCTTGCCTGGCATGTAAAAGAAGAAAAGGAAGGTGAAAATGAAAATTTAGCCATCAGAGAAACTGTGATTAAGCCAATAGAAAAGTCCACGTCAACTAGTGATCTGCTACTAGTGAGAGACACCTTGCATGTAAAAGAACAAAAAGAAAGTGAAAATGAAAACTCAGCCACCAGAGAAACTGAGATTAAACAATTGGAGAAGTCCACATCAAAAACTGGTGATCTGCTACTAGTGAGAGACACCTTGCATGTAAAAGAACAAAAAGAAAGTGAAAATGAAAACTCAGCCACCAGAGAAACTGGGATTAAACAATTGGAGAAGTCCACATCAAAAACTAGTGATCTGCTACTAGTGAGAGACACCTTGCATGTAAAAGAACAAAAAGAAAGTGAAAATGAAAACTCAGCCACCAGAGAAACTGGGATTAAACAATTGGAGAAGTCCACATCAAAAACTAGTGATCTGCTATTAATGAGAGACACCTTGCATGTAAAAGAACAAAAAGAAAATGAAAATGAAAACTCAGCCACCAGAGAAACTGGGATTAAACAATTAGAGAAGTCCACATCAGAAATTGGTGATCTGCTGGTAATGAGAGATGCACACAGTTCACAGAAAATTGATCAGAATGAACACAGGTAAAAAAATGTTAGAATTTTTCAACTTCTAGTTAGAAAAGTTAGCAGTGATTTCTTTTTTTTTTTTTTTTTTGGAAATAAATCAGAATAGAGTAGTCTGCCTTCAAACAAAGAAGTATTCACCTCTTGTCAATGTTGCTGAAACTTTATTAAAATACAGACCAGCAGAAGTCTCAGTAAAGGGTCATCACAGGGTCTGACTGTAGTACATGAGTATGGACAAGTTCCTGGAGAATGTTTACTCAGTAGCAGGAGAGAAGTGGCTACTAACTAAAAAAGGATGTGAGATTTAAGTGAATGTTTCTCTATCAAAATGAAGTTTTGTAGAAGCTGAATGGATACTGGAAATGATCCAATATAGAAGGCACTCATAACTGAATTTTTTGTATGACAAAGTATCTGCACTCTTGATACCTTTATATTGTGTAGGTCATAGCAAACTACTTGTCCTTAGGTCATGTAAGTCTGTGAAGTGAGAGGTTGTTGTTAATTCTCAATTTGATCACAAACAGTATCCTCATGGAATCAAACATGAAAATGATGGCATAAATTAAGCTACAATGCATAAAGGTTTTAAAATTATATAATAAAATTATTAAGAAACCTATGCCATAATATGAGATTATAAACATTCTTTGTATGAATTAAGGGTCATCATGAATAACTATAATGTTGTAAGATACTCTAAATATAAGGTATGTCAGTTTAATAGTTGTGTACATTCTGGCAAAAACAGAAAGATTTCTTTTTGCAGGTTTCCTTTTTAAATTTTTAAACTTTTTATTGACAACCTTTGTATACATACACAAGGAACACTGATCATAATGCCCCCTCACCATCCTTTATTCCCCCTTTCATATCTCCCCTCCCCCATTTTCCAACTAGTCCCTCTTCTATTCTGATGTCATCATTTTTGCCCCTCTAATATGAAATCTTGTGTTGGTAGCATCAGCCACTGCAAGGTCACAAATGCATTGGTCACGTTGTGTTTATCTAGAAGATAACATTCCAAAGCACTCCTCACAGTCTTTTGGCTCTTAGATCCTTTCAGCTACCTGTTCCTCAGTTGTTCTTGAGCCTTGAAGAGTGTGATAGAGATGTCTCAGTGCTAAACACTCCCCTGTCCCTTCTCACCACTTTGGTGAGTTTTGAGTTTCTCCAGTGGTCACCACCACTCCACACAATGTTGCCATGCTCCTCCTTAACCCCTCCCCAGTCAGAGCTTTGTCCTGCCTCCTGCAGGTTGAAAATGGGTATTCCTGTTTGATTTTTTTCTTAGAAACATGCATGACCTTTTTTTCTGGTGATTTTTTTTTTCAATTCTGTGTGCCAATATCCTAACATCAGTTAGGGTTACTTCTTCAGAAGGGAGATTGTGTCAGGTTAACTTGTACTTTAAGGCTGGCTCTATTCATCTCATGCCTAACCCCTCCCCATGAGTGGGAGGTGTCTCTAACTAGAGTTCAGGTCTAAATCCTGAAACCAGTTGGTCAGGTATGGACCAACCAGCTCTTCTCTGACTTACCTGGCCCAGGTCATATAAGTCATATAAATAGAAAGTCTGCCCCTCTCCCCCACATGACAGGCTAACAGAAGGAACTGAATCTCCAGGGCTTAGGTAAGGCCACATGAGAGAGAGTATGCAGCTTTTGTCTTTCTGATCCTGTGTGACTTTGCTTAGTATGATTTTTTTCTGCAAATTTCATTATTTCATTTTGCCTTACCGCTGGGTAGAATTCCATTGTGTATATGAGCCACATCTTCATTAACCAGTCATCTGTTGATGGGCATCTGAGCTGAATCCGGTTCTTGGCTATTGTGAATAGAGCAGTGATAAAAATAGCTGATCACGAGAGAGCTGGGGCCCATCTAACCCTACCAACCGACCGTAGGCAGATAGCTGAGATCCTGGCAAGAGAGGAGCCACCACAGTCATATCGTGGAGGATCCATATGGAACCCCGCAGAGAATGACGGGATGAACAAGGGACACACAGCCACAGCCATTCAGTCAACACAGGATAAGCCAGGGTGACAGAAACCAACGATTTTTGACACAAAGACCCCTAAACTCACAACATTAAAGCAGCCTTAATACTCATCCACCAGGACTAAGGGAACTGAGCGGAAGAGGGGGCAGAAAGATTGTGAGAGCCGTGGTGGGGGAGACTATCCAGAGGCATGGCACCCCTCAGTAACAACACACTTGGGCCAGGAGAACCAGGCTGAATACTAGACTATCCATGGTCCCCTGTCACAAGGACTGATCCAGACGACCCATGGAGGAGGTTATCCAGCTGATTGGGGATGGGGGAGGGGGGCATCGGGCATTATTGCTTTAATGTTGTCAGCTTAGGGGTCTTTGTGTCAAAAATCGTTGGTTTCTGTCACCCTGGCTTATCCTTTGTTGATTGAATGGCTGTGGCTGTGGGTCCCTTGTTCATCCCATCATTCTCTGCGGGGTTCCATATGGATCCTCCACGATATGACTGTGGTGGCTCCTCTCTTGCCAGGATCTCAGCTATCTGCCTACGGTTGGTTGGTAGGGTTAGATGGGCCCCAGCTCTCTTGCTGCATCCTGAAAAATACAAATATAATCTCCATTGGAGAGTGATCTCAGTGTAGGTTAACAAATATACACAATTCTGGATTACCTAGATTCTATTTTTAGTAGCCTCCATGTCAATCGCTCCCATAGTGCATCTTTTCTTGGGAGCCCAAGAGTAAGGGATCCGGTGCCTATCGCCCTGAATCCTAAGTTCCAGACAAGGACTCCCCCTCACTAAGTGGAAAATTTGGCCAAATTCCAGTTTCATTTCTTGGTTAGACTTGCTTGTGGTTTCTTGGAATTCATTCCTGCATTTGATCATATCCTCATTGAGTTTATTCCACTGCCTGTTGAGTGTAGTTTTGTTGGTTGTTCTCCATTTCTTTATCCTTCTATTAGTTTTTTTACAAAATAAGTTTTAAATATTTTATTTATGAGAGAGACAGAGAAAGAGAGAGAGGGAGAGAGAGAGAGAGAGGCAGACATAGAGAAAATGAGCACACTAAGGCTTCTAGCCACTGCAAAGGAACTCCAGACACAGGCGCCACATTGTGCATCTGGCTTTACTTGGGTACTGGGGAGTCAAACTCAGGTCCTGCTTTGAAGGCAAATGCATTAACCACTAAGCCATCTCTCCAGCCCCTATTAGTTCTTTTTGATTCTCTTCAATCTTTTTGAGATGTGTACTGAATTCTTTTTGTTGATTTGTTTCCATTTCCTTCAACTATTCTTTGAGTTCATGAATTCTTTTGTTGATTTTCTTTATTTAGCCATGCTTTAAATTCTTTTGTGAGTTGTTTACATTAGTTCTTTTATAATTCTTCCAGCCTTTTGTTCATGGCCTCATCAAGTTTATTGAATATCCTCATCATAGCTTGATTTTGGAGTTCTATGGCTGGAATTCCTCCAGGTTTGCAACTGAGGCATCTGGTATGCAGCTAGGTGTCCTTGATGGGGATTTCTTGGCTTAGTGTCTTATGTTGTTTGTGTTGCATTGGGTTTCCCATTTTTGAGGTTGTTGTCTTGTTTTTCATGGAATATAGCAATTAGTATATCTTATGGAATAGGTGTTGATGGACTTGTTCAGGTTTGGTCAAGGTAGGAGTGGAATGGTGGTATATTCACAGGTTTTGGCTGGGTGCAAGAACCAGCAAGCCCTGGCTAACACAGTGGCCAAACAGGGTCCTGTTGTACCTCTGCCACTCACTTCTTGGCTCTTGGTGGTGAGCTTGGGTGTGGCTTCTGGTGGCAAGCAGGGGGAGAGCTGGTATCCCATTATTGGAGTTGGATCACAAACACAGTGGTGTGGGACACACCTGTATCACATATTTATGGGGATGGTCTGGGCTCAATGATTGCAGACAGAATCCTGCTTGTGGACCTGCCCCAACACATTGAGGGTGGATATTCAGTGATTTGCTGCTTGCCTAGTCCAGTTGTGCTTGGTGAGCTTAGGATTCCCAGCCTTCCCTGTCCAGATACACCTGGGGAACTTGGCACTTCCCTGCCCACCCAACCCAAAGATGCTTGTAGAGCACTGCAGTTCACTGCCCATGTGGACCAAATGCATTCCATTAATTCCCAGCCTGCTGAGTGTGGAGGCCAGACAGATCCTTGCTTATGCCCACACCCCAAAATATTGCCTCCTCTTTTCCTGGGTTCCTTTCCCATGGCTTCTATTACAACAGTCTTGACTAAAAGCCCAATAATGCATTCTAATTGGATTTTAGTGTGTATAAATTCTGTTTCTGTTTACATGAAAACAAGAATAAATCCTGGTATATTTGTATCAAATATCATAAATGAGCCAGATGTGGTGGCACATGCCTTTAATCCCAGCACTTGGGAGGCAGAGGTAGGAGAATCACCATGAGTTCATGTGATTTATGAATTTCAAGTCAGCCTGGCTAGAGTGTTACATACCCTACCTCACAAAACAAAACAAACATATATATATATATATCATAAATGACCTTTTTTTTCTTAACTTGACTGTAGAAAGTTTGATCCAAATGTAATTCTTTATCATATTAGTAGTATTTTTTGTCCGTAAAACTTTACTTTCTATTATATTTGAATCCAACACATAGGAAATGACTATACTTTAAAAAGCATATAAAAGTTATAAACAGGTGATATAATTACTACTGCATGTTGTTTTATTAAAATATAATATTCATACTTAAATGGCAGGGAAATATCATCACCACAAAGATGCTTTTGTTATTGGTTAAGCCAATGGAGACAAAGCCATTACACTCTGTATGTGCTGACCCCTGTGATTTCTCCAAATATAGGAAACTTGACTGTATAATTTGTGGTTGTGGGATATACTGTTCACACTCTCTCCTGTTAAAAAAAGAGACTATTTGTATTTTACATATTTACCATTAACCTAAAAGGATTTTCTGTTTTTTAAGGTCTGTAAAGAAGCATTCTAACAGGAAACACAAGGTAATATACAAATAATCAAAGACATAGTTTGACTGATAGTGGGGACAAGTCAGAACATAGGGATTCTTGAGCAGCCACAGTAGCCTGCAGGCTAGTGCACATTGCTGAGGGAGGAGACTGAGCTGCTACATCTGCCCATGAGCATCACAAAATCCCCAAGGGTGAGAATAAGACATGGCAACTTCCCAGTGCCTGCTCTCAGCACTGACCACCTAACACCATGGTGGAGAAGACATGGCAGAACAGGCACCCAGTTTACGTCAGCAGCAGGGAGGGAGCAGCAAGAGTGAGCTAAGTAGCTCTGAATACCCAATTGGCTCAACTAATAAAACTAAAGACCCACCTTCAACAGCACACCTCCAGCAAGGCTCCACCTCCCAATGACTCAACCAGCTGATTGAGTATGAGGCTTAATCACGAATACTTGAGCCTTTGAGGGGCATTTTACTTAGAAACCACCACATTATCCATGTCCCATGTCCTTCAATACAATTTACCTATGGAATCCACCATCTCTTCAGTCTAACATCCAATAAGGAAAAGGGAATTGAAATCTCAGCAAAGACAAATGAAATAAAAGATTAGACATGGAGCCATTAAGTGCTTGATTTTTGCCTATTAGCCAGATGCAGCATGAAGGTTAAATTATTTAAACATAAAATGGCTGTTTATGATTTTGTTTTTAAAGCTAACTTTTTTCTTAATGTGGCTTGTAAGATTTTTAACTCATTTCATATCTGGGCAAATTGAAATTATTAAGAACTTGAGTTCTACATTGTCATAAATTTTCCAACTTGAACTTTTAAAAAAAATCGGAAGCACCTGTTATAAGTTATAATTATAAAAAACAGCAAATGATTATTTTTTAAATTCTTACTATAAGTGGCAATATTATGTCTTATAAGATAAAAGTTGACAAACATAAAAGGTGAAGTAAAACAGAATATGTTATGAAAGGCATATACCTTGAAAAAGGGATTAAGAAACAAGACATTAATCAAAGTCTTTGATAAAAATCAATGTTTTTCAGAGTTAGCTATACCCTGTGTGGTAGTTTAAATTAAATATTGACTCAGGTGTTAAAATAAAACTTGTAACTTGGATCTCCAGCTGCTTGGCTGGAGGAGGTGCCATTGGTGGCAGAACCTGGAGTCCTGCCCTAAAGTTTCACTGGGGGTGGAGCTGAATACCAGCCCAAAGGTATGTGCAGAGAGGTTTTTGAGCTCTGACAGGTTCCCTGTTTGCTGCTTTTTGGAGCTTGCTGGTTGTTGGTGGCTTCTCTCTGGTTAGATCTGTGAAAGGGAACCACCTTCTTCTGTCATTGTTGTAACTTCCCCTGGATCTGTGAGTTTGAAATGAATCTGTTCCTCCCATAAAACTGTGTTTGGTTGAATGTTCATCCCAGAATTGTAAATCTGTCTACTCCACCCTGCTTATACACTTCATGCAAGTTGTACAACTACCACTTCTATGCATTTAGAATATGGCATAAATATTTCTGGAACATTTTGGCATAGTACTACTCATTTCTTTTACAGATTAGAAAGCAAGCAAATTTTGTGGAAGAATCTGACAGCTTAAATACATCATCAGAAACAGCCTCACACCATCGTGAGTTGCTTTATCCTTATTAGGAGGAACTTGTTATGCTGACTAAATGTAGTGTGAAATCAGGATTATCGCATAAATCTTCTGCCTTGCCATGCATATGACAATGATATATACACACATTGCTTAGCCCTGAGCCATAAACAAACACCAATGCATTAGAGTGGTGGTCCCTAAACCAATATGTTTTATATTAAAATGAATGTTTTAAAATGAATGTTTTATTACTGTATACCCTCAGCCACAGAACTATGGTGATTTCACTAGTCTTTGCTCACTGTGGGTGGCACTCCACGTCTTTTTGTTGACTGTGCTTCTGTATCCTGTGATAAGAGTCCTGTTTATTCTACCTGTAATACTACAGTGATCCTAGAATGGCCACCTCCTAGAACCATGATCCAATTCACAATTATAAATATCTATTTATAAAATTGAGATCTGATCATGTTAATGTGTTATTTAAAACCCAGCTATTACTTCTCCTTGCTATAAGGTTGGATTCTAGTAGCGCTCCTGTCTTTATAGGTTGCTTAGAAGCCACCACCCCTTTTCTCAGACATTGCATAAATAGTGTACCTTGTAGCAAAGTTAAACAATTACTCATAGTTAACAAAGTTTTATTTTAGATTTATGAGGTATTGTGTTCAGGTCTAGGAGAAAGAAGTGCTAGGGACTTGAAGTTACAGATAATTTTATCACAAAGTAAGCACAAGTTGCTTATTTGTTGTATTTAGGAAAACATAGATTGTCTCCATTGGCCATCTGGTTTGATCACTATTAGTGGCATCTGAAGTTTTCTGCCTGTATCACCAGAAAGGGCAAGCCAGACCCCCAAGATGATAGGCTATTTTCTTTTGCATGCCAGCACAATTTTCCCTATCTTTCTATTCTGTCTGAGCACATTGTAATCTAATCTATTAGACACTTTGAGATATTTCATTAATTGATGTCAACCATAGTTATCTTTCTGTGCTTTAGCTATGGAGTATTATATATGATTTTCATTGCCCACCAGCACTCCTGTACCTTTTAACTATTTCATTTCTAGCCTGTCTTGCATACCTCTCCTAGGGTCTACTAACCACTATTCTACTCTACATCATAGAGGCCTGGCTAGAGGGGAGTCACATCTGTTTTGTCTGAAGTTTAATATATTTTTTAAATCAGTCAACACTGGATAAGCCAGTGAGACAGACACCAATGATTTTTGACACAAACTAAAACAGAAGTACAGAGACCCCCTAAGTTCTTAACAATAAAGCAGCCTTAATACTCACCTACCAGGACTCAGGGAACTGAGCAGAAGAGGGGGCAGAAAGATTGTGAGAGCCTTGGTGGGGGAGAATATCCAGAGACATGATACCCCTCAGTAACAACATACTAGGGCTGGCAGAACCAGGCTGACTCCTAGGCTATTCATGCTCCCCTGCCCCAAGGACTGATCCAGACTGCCCACAGAGGAGGATATCCAGCTGATTGGAGATGGGGAAGAGGGACATTGGGGACTTTGGGATAACAACTCATTGTTTGCCCATTAAATAATGTAACTCATTATGGACAGTTAAAAAAATAAAAAATATATTTTTAAAATTTATTTATTGTTAATAATTACAAACGCTGTATGAACAAGTCTTGTGTTGGTACCCCCGTTTCCCTCCTCCTTGCCCCCAACCCACTGAAGGCCCTCCTCAGTGGGATTGCTGGACCAGTCCATGGGATGGGGGTTATGAATTGTGCAAGCAGTAACCATTTTTGTATGTGTATGTATTGTTGTTGAGGGGGACAGTATCTCTGGACATTCTCCCCCACCATGGCACTTACAGTCTTTCTGACCCCCTCTTCTACAAAGTTCCCTGAGTCATGGTTTACTGTTGGGCTCTTAAGAATCTCTGGGTTTCTGCTTTGGACTATTTTGAGTATTGTCAGTGTCTGTCTCCACTACTCTTGCATAGGTTGTTTGACTTGCTTTGGAGGTAACATTCTTGACATTTCCTCAAAGGTTTCATTTGGGCCCTAGATGATGAGTTAGGGGTGGTTCATTTCCTGCCTGGGAGTCAGCCATCATCTTAGGCCTTGCTGGTGCAATTGGGTTATCCCTAGTTCTTGTTGCCTTTTGAAAAATACAAACAGAATCTCCAGCAGAGAGTGAGATCACTATAGATTAAATGAGACAACCATTGTTAATTGGGTGAGATTCTAATGGGTGTAGCCTCTCTGTAGGCCCATGGTTAGTGGGGGCTTCCCCCTTGGAGTCTGGGTTCTTGGTCACTATAAGAATTTTCCTTAGATCCCAGTTCCAGCTAAGGGTTCCTTGCCACTGAGTGGATCTCTTAGCCAGTCAGCAGGCCATTGATTATCAACCTTGTTTAAATGCTGTTATTGCACAGATGAGCCCTTTTTGCCTTGCTGGTCTCTGCTTTATTGTGTCCTCTGCATTCTTAGGCCAACCATCGGTGTTGTATATTAATGTTCCCTGCTTTGTTGGAATATTGTTGGCCAATTTCTCCTGGCAGCTTGTGTAGTGCCTTTCAGCATTACACAGGCTAACCATCAGAGAGACAATTTTCTTTCACTTTTTTAAAAAACTATTTATTTACTTGAGAGAGAGAGAGAGAGAGAGAGAGAGAGAGAGAGAGAGAGAGAGAGAGAGACAGACAGACAGACAGAAAGACAGAGATATAATGGGCACACCAGGGCCTCCAGCTACTGCAAACAAACTCCGAACTCCAGACACATGTGCCACCTTGTGCATGGGTACTGGGGAATCAAACTCAGGTCCTTCTGCTTTATAGGCAAGTACCTTAACCACTGAGCCATTTCGCTAGCCCTGCAGTTTAGTATTTTGTGTTCTTCATTGTGGGCACCCAGTGTGTATATGTTCAGGATACAGATGAGTGAATGAAAATGTAGTCTACATGTACAAAATGTATTTATGCATAACTTATTCTTACCTTGTTCTCTCTTTGATACAGATTCTGGTAAACTGTCAGAACTCTGGGGCAGAGTTCATACTTACAAAGAAATGATAGAGATTGAAAATAATTATTATGAAGCATTTACAACAGAAATTAACAGAGTTGAAAAAGAGGTCAGGGGAAATCCAAGGGCGCTATCAGAAATCAAAAAACTAAAATCACAGTTACGGGAAGAAGAGGAGGATGCTCATAATGTGAGGCAAGACTTCTTAGTTTTAAGATACATCTGAATCATTTATATCACACTATGAATCTGTAATAGGACTTTGGTCATTGCTGATGTGTTTTTAGGTCATAGGTAAAAAAGTTTTTAGCTTTGTGAAGTATGAAATTCTTGGGAGAAATGTAAAAGCCCTTTGGCTATGCACACTTTTAGTAAGTGAGTCCATATTCCTCAAAATAAAACATTTAATATGAATACCGAGACTCATATGAGTATTATTTACTTAGAAATAAGAATTTATGATTTTTCATGTTTTGTGTTGCAATTAATGCATTAAGAGACACTATTTGTATGTCTTCTACATTTCTTATTACTTAGAAATTTTACTTCAATATAGAATCACTTGCTTGAAGTAAACAATTTTTTGAAAGACTTTTATCACCTATTCTAAGCTGTTCTAAAAATGCTTATGGGCTGAGGAGATGGCTCATTGGTTAAAGTTACTTGCTTACAAAGCCTGATGGCCTGGATTTGGTTTCCTAGTACCTATGTAAAGCCAGATGCACATAGTGATACATGTGTCTGGAATCCTTTTGTAATGTCAGGAGGTCCTGGCTCACCTATTCTTTCTCTCTCTCTCTCTCTCTCTCTCTCTCTCTCTCTCCTAGCTAACAAATAAAAATATTTAGGGTTGGAGAGATGGCTTAGCAGTTAAAGATGCTTGCAAAAACCTGCCAGCCCATGTTCAGCAGGTTCAAATCCCCCAGGACCCACATAAAGCCAGGTGCACAAAGTTTGTGGTAGCAAAAGGCCTTGGTGCTCCCTTTCTCTTTCACTCTTCCCCTTTCTCTTTTTCCTTGCAAATAAATAAATAGCATTCAAAAAAATTTAAAGAAAATATTTTAAAAACATATGCATTTACCATTCTGCCACAAGTATATGAAATGATAGCTGTTCTTAAACTAGATATTTTTAAGTCATACAATTATAATCTTTATTAATTTCCATTGCGGATAATCAAATGAGGGGGCTCTGAATGATAGGCAAGTCCTTTACTGATGAGGTATTCTCCCATCTCCAGTTTAGGGTTTTTTTTTATTGTCCATAATGAGTTACAATATTTTTTAAAAATATTTTATTTATTCATTTTCAAGCAGAGAGAGAGAGAGAGAGCGAGAGCGAGAGAGAGAGAGAGAGAGAGAGAGAGAGAGAGAGAGAGAGCGTGAGCACCAGAGCCACCACCTTGTGGGTCTGGCTTATGTGGGACCTGGGGAATTGAACCCGGGGCCTTAGGCACTGGAGGCAAGTGCCTTAACCTCTGAGCCATCTCTCCAGCCCATGAGTTACATTATTTAATGGGCAAATGATGAGTTGTTATCTCCAGTTCCCCAATACCCCTCTTCCCCATGCCCAGTTGGCTGGATATCCTCCTCCGTGGGCCATCTGGATCAGTCCTTGGGGCAGGGGATCATGGATAGCCTAGTAGTCAGCCCGGTTCTCCTGGCCCTAGTATGTTGTTACTCAGGAGTGTCATGCCTCTGGATATTCTCCCCCACCATGGCTCTCACAATCTTTCCTCCCCCTCTTCCTCTCAGTTCCCTGAGTCATGGTGGGTCAGTTTAGGTTTTAATATAAATGAAATTAAAAAATATATAAGAAGTTACTGCTTAATTTATTCAAGATGTCTCTTGTCATAGTCAACCACATACCACTGGGATGAATCTCCAAACCAGGCACAGTTTTGGGAGGAAAATATTTATTGAAGTAACAGATCCATGGGAAGTTCCAGAATGTCAAAAGAGGTTGACCCCCTTTCTTAGGTCCAAGCAGAGAGAGAAAACCATCACCAGCAATCCCAAAAGCAAACAGGCAAGCTCAAAACTCAAACTTGCTAACAGCAGGAACTCCAGGCTTGAGCTCAGACTGCTCTTTGCATATATATAGCTGGAATTTCAGATCCACCCCAGGCACACCTTAGGACTCAACCCTAGGATTTGGCAGAGGTGAAAACCCCTCCAGCCAGGCAACTGGAGAAAAATCTTTAATAATAAATTCTTGAATCTGTTGGGGGACATCCATTCTAACTACCACATCTCTTTAATTTACTGATAAAATTAATTCCCACTTCTACATTGAAGAACATACTGCTCATTGCTATCTAATTATTAGATCCTAAATTCCACAAAAGGCTCTTCAAATTTCTTATGTAATAAATAGTATCATGAAAAGTAAAAAAATGTTAGGAAAAAGAAACATAGAAAGTGATGACACCTATTAAATTACTTGTTCTAGTCTTGGAATATAGTTATGTTAGGGTCTGCAAACCAAGAGTGTTTATTTCTCATGACAATATACCAGCATGCAGGGGTCCACCCTCAAGCAAGAAGGTGACCCTGAAGCTTGCAGGCTCCTTTTAAAGCATAAACCCATAAGGCAGGAAGTTTGAATTACATCACAGTATACCACAGCAAATAAAACCATATGGCGGGAAAATTGTAAAATATTCTTTTAAAATTGTTAGTGCAGTCAGTGGTGGGAATAGTCCTTGCAGAGGTGATTGGTAACTCAAGGAGTAGATAGATGTACTTTAAAGTGATTGGTTCCCTATTGCCTTATTGGCTAACTTTGATCCATAGGTCTGTGTACCCGCAATAAGATAACCAGAGGGCCTGAACTATCAGCTTCCCTTCAGTTAGATAACCCCTGGCCTGCTGCTGTTTGCCCTTAGTCATTGGGGTAGAGGGTGTTTGTCTATTAATTGGGTCAAGGGTAAATTCCTAAGATCATGGCGTCAGTGTGGCACCTGCTTGTCTTCTATGGCCTCTCAGTTATATGCAAACACCCGCTGCGTGAAAAACATCTGAAGGTGCTGTCTTACAGTAACAATCATTTTTAGGGCTACCTTAAAATTTTTATGATGATGAAATTTTATCTTTAGTCAATTTATATGCTTGTTTGTACTTAATAGCTTTTTAAAAATTAACTTTAAATTATCTATTAAAATTGAAAAGTCATGATGGCTATGGAGAAAAGATAATTTTTAACTTGTAACAGTGCTAAATATTACTTTTTCTGTAGTATTTATCAGTTATTTTTTATTAATATTTTATTTATTCATTTTCAAGCAGAGAGAGATAGGGAGAGAGAGAGAGAGAGAGAGAGAGAGAGAGAGAGAGAGAGAGAGAGAGAGAGAGAACACCAGGGCCACCACCTTGTGGGTCTGGCTTACGTGGGTCCTGGGGAATTGAACCTGGGGCCTTAGGCACTGGAGGCAAGTGCCCTAACCGCTAAGCCATCTCTCCAGCCCTATCAGTTATTTTTAACAGAACTTTTCTAATCAACTGTTCTTTCATTATTTTCTGGTGCATGTAATATTTGGAAGATATTGGAGTGAAAACTTATAGACATGACAATAAAAGAGTAAAGATATTAAGAAGATAGATATTTTATTAGAGTGATAACTCAAAATACAGATGTATTATAATATTGAAAAGTCAGATCACAAAAAGAATATTTCCCCCAAATAATTTTATTTTGTAAACATATTTACATATAGACTTCTTTTGAGAGAAGACAATCAAAGAGAAAATGATACTTTTACTTTTGGAAAAATGATGAGACACTTGAGAAGAAAAAAAGAGGAATATGATGAGGATGTTGACAGGTATCAGCAAGACCAAATCAAGAAATTTCAAGAGGAAGTAAATGCTATAGAAAATAATTTGCGACAGGTAAATTAATTTTGGGTAAAATTTCATATTTTTGTTTCACAGACATTACATGGATCACTTCACTTTTTTATATTATGAATATCAGGTGTCAACAGAATCATCATTTGGCAATATAATTTATTGGGTCACTATTGTAAGTTTAGTTCATTATTGATACAAAATATTGCTACACAGTCCATTCTTTAATTACTTAATATTAAGCCAAATTGTGCCTCATTTTAAAATTAAATTAAATTAAGACATTTATGCCTGGTAAGAGCGGTTAGATTAGGTGTTCCTCACACTAGTGAAACTCTCAAGGTCAAATATACATGGAGACTGTCCAGGCACTGAGTAGACCACCCAGCTAAGAGTTATACCACCCTCCAAACACCTGCCCAGTCACTCACAGGGATCAGGTCCATTTGGTACTATCCTCATTCCTAGCTTGCCCGCCAATGTCCATCCTGATCAAGGAAAACTAGACTGAGGCACTCCCAGCACTTGTCTCACTGGCCACACTTCCCAGGTCACCCAACTCAGACCCTGTTGAGCCTGCCCATGAAATAGGTTTCTCAGCTTCCAGTGCCCAGCCCAAATCTGTGAATAGACCTACACCAACCAAGATCAATGTTGACCAGCCCACACAGAACAGGCCACACTAGAACCACTATCACTGCATTCTCAGCAAGACAAAAGGATTATCTCAAGATGGGCAAACCCCAACACAAAACAATATCAAGGAACAATATCCCCACCAGAAATGCTGGTCGCATAGTGGAAACCTACAATGAAAACTACTTATAGGAAAATCCAGACAAAAAAAAATCTCAAAATGTGATAAGTATAACCCACAAACAGTGAGGCAATGAAGAAATGGCTAAGTGAAATGGGAGAGAATTAACAAAGAGAACTCAAGAGATAGTACAATGAAATGGAAGGGAATAAATAAAAAGAACTCACTAGGCAGCAGAATAAACTCAAAGAGGACATGATCAAATGCGTGGACAAATGACAAGATTAAATTTAATAGAAAGTCAAATGAAGAAAATGAAATAGAATTCAATAAAGAGGTGAAGATGCTAAAGAAAAATCCAATGGAAATAAAAAATAACTCTATTAACAAGCTCCCAAGAAAGCCTCACCAACAGAATTTACCATGTTGATGACAGACTCTCTGGGCTTGTGGACCAGACAGACTAATCAGATTGGGAGGACAAAATCAATTATATGCTCAAAAATCATATAACAGAACACAACAAGGAGGAAAACTACAGACCAAGGGCATGCAAACTATCTTGAATAAAATTAGGGAAGAAATTTTTCCTAATCTATGAAAGAGAGATCCATCCAGCTATTGGAAGCACCAATATCAAACACACAGAACCAGAGTAGAAATTCCCTACATCACGTAATAGTTGAAACACTAAAGACAGAAAACAAAATGAGGGTACTGAGGGCTGCAAGAGAAAAATAGCTCATCATTTACATTAAGCCCATCAGAATTACATATGATTTTTAAATAGAAACTCTAAAAGCTAGACAGACTAAGAATGGGGCATTTCAAAGATTCCAAGACCAGGACTGCCAAGCCAAACAACTATGCCCAGAAAATTTATCCCTCATAATATAGTGTGAAAGGAAAAAAATCCCATGGCAAAAGCTGGCTTTTTGAATACAGGAGCACTAAGCCAGCTCTACAGAGAACACTAGCTGGAATACCTGGGCTGAAAAGAATAAGCATATTCAAGAGGCTACTGGAAAGAAATCACAATCAACAAAACTGGAAGAGATGTGAAAGCAAATGAAGATCAAAAATTTTCAACTTGGGCTACAGAGATTGCTCAGTGGTTGTAGTGGTTTAATACAGGTGTCCCCCTGCCACGGACCAGCTCGGCTGGAGTGCTGGGACCAAAGGATCAGGGCCTTGAAGAAGTGGGCAGGGATTTGGCTGAGTGACAAACAGACACAGACTCAAGGAGAGTGTATCTGAGTGCGATTTTACTGAGCATTTGTCAGAGTTATATACAGTTGATTATTGTAACACAGTATTCTTTGATTATACAGGCAGTTACAGTTTCATTGAATGATTAAACCAAGAATTTCAGCAAGGTACATGAGAATAGACAATAGAAAAGCACAGATGATTATCACGTAAAATGGTTTTGAAGCAAAACTGTGGTTAGTCAGGCCAGGACTGACTTGGCACTTGTTTTTCAATTTAAACATTATGTGGTTTTCAGCCATTAAGAATTTGTTTTTATCTATAAGGACAGGAGCCGTACAAATTCATGTGGGATCCTAACAGGCCTGCAGTTTGCCATTGTGCAGCACTATGACTTGGTGGATTAAAAAATTTTTTTAAACTTGGCAGGGAGTGACACTCACTTCTCAGTTATAACTTAGAATATCAATGGAGTCAAATCCCCAAATCCAAAGTCACAGGATAAGACAGTGGATCCACCAACTGGATCCAACCATTTGCTGTTTTCAAGAAACCCACCATACCATTAAGGAAAGACACCGCTTTATGATGAAAGGATGGAAAACTATATTCCACACAAATGGGAGTAGGAAATGTGCAGATCTGGCTATACTAATATTAGGCAAAATAGACTTTAAACCAAAAGTGATCAAAAGAGATAAAGAAAGGCACTTTATGCTGGGCATGTTGGCATTCACCTTTAATCCCAACACTTAGGAGGTAGAGGTAGGTGGATCACCATGATTTCAAGGCTGGCCTGAGCTACAGAGTGAGTTTCAGGTTAGCCTGGTCTAGAGTGAAACTCTACCTCAAAAAAAAACCCCAAAAATAAAATCAGAAAAGAAGGGCACTTTATCCAAACCAAGGAAACAATTCAGCAAGAGGATATTACAATATAAACATATGTAGCAACAGAGTGCCCAGAATTTGAGAAATCAAAATCTACTGAACATTAAATTAGAAATCTCGATACAATAATAATGGGTGATTTTAATACTCCATTATCATAATAGAACATCTAAGCAGAAAACACATAGAGAAACAATGGAGCCGAACAACAGCACAGGTCCAAGGGACTCTAACAGCCATGTGAACAACATTCCATCTAAACACTAAAGAATACACATTCTTCTTAGCAGTGCATGGAGTCTTCTCTAAAATAGATCATATATTTGGACACAAAGCAAGTCACCACAAGTTCAGGAAATTTGACCTAACTGCCTGTACTATATGACACCACAATGCAACAAAGCTAGAAGTCAACAAGAGAAACAGCACAAAATACACATCTCCTGGAGATTGAATAACAGACTATTGAGCCATAAATTGGTAGAAGAAGAAATCAAGAAGGAAATAAAATAAAATCCTAGAACTGAAAGAAAATGAAAACACAACATACCAAAACTTACAGGACACAATGAGGAGAGTCCTAGACAAAAGTTTATAATCTCATATAGATCGCAAATAAACAACTTGATATATCTGAAGACTTAGGAAAATCTGGAACAATACAAACCCCAAATACCAGATGGAAAGAGAAAATCAAGATCGGGGTAGAAATCACAGCAATCAATAGAATATAAATGAAGTAAACTATCTAAATATTTGATGAAATGAAGACCTGGTTCTTCAAAAATAAATAAGATTGAGAAACCCTTGTCCAAATTGATCAAAAGAAAGACAGAGAATATCCTAATAAAGAAGATTATAAATTAAAAAGGAGATGATACAAGAGATACCAGTGAAATTGGGGAATCATATGGATATATTTCAAAAATCTATATTCCACAAAATTAGAAAATCAGGAAAAATGTATGAATTTTTGATTCATATGGCATACCCAAAAACCCAGTTCTGAATAGAACTATAACATCTAATGTAGTTGAAGGAGTAATTAAAAACCTTTAAACCAAAAGCTGGGCATGGTGGCACACGCCTTTAATCCCAGCACTCGGGAGGCAGAGATAGGAGGATTGTTGTGACTATTCTGAGACTATGTAGTGAATTCCAGGTCAGCCTAGGCGAGAGCAAGACTCTACCTCAAAGAAACAAACAAAAAAACTTTATTCAAAATAAGTCCAGGCCCAGATGGATTCACTGTTAAACTATAATACACCTTTATAAAAGAATTAAAAACACTGCCTCTCCAAATATTTTAAAAAATGAACAATGAGGTAATGTTTCCTAACTCTTTCTATGAGGCCATTATAACACTAATGCCAAAACCAGAGACACAAAAAATAAATTCTAGACCAATATCCATGATGAACCTATTTGCCAATTTTTTTTCAATAAAATTCTTGCAAATGGAATCCAAGAAACACATAAAAAGTTTCATTCACCTGGATCAAGTAGATTTTACCCTAGTGATGTAGGGATGGTTCAACATACCAACGTTTATTGGAGGTCAGTATATGTAATATATCACATAGGGACAAAAATCTCATGATCATAATAGATACAGAAAGGGTTTTCAACAAAATACAAGATCTTTTTTTTTTATTAAAACACCAGAGAGACTAGGGATGGAGGAATTATATTTCAACCTAGTAAATATTGTATACCATAGGCCTAAAGCCCATATCACACTAAAGAAAAAAATTAAGCAGTCATACTAAGGTCTGGAACAAGGCAGGATATCTACTCTCTCTGCTGCTATTTAACATAGTAAGACCATGGAAAGAAACAAAAGGGATATAAATTTGAAAGGAAGAGTTCAAACTATATTTATTTGCACATGATATGATCTATACTAAAAAGGCTTGGCAAAAACTCCAGTGAAAAATTCCTAGGGCTGATAAACTGCTTCAGCATAGATGAAAGGAATAAAATATGGGCTAGAGAGATGGCTCAGTGTTATAGGTGCTTGCTTACAAAAGCCTGATTCCCCAGTACCCATGTAGAGCCACATGCACAAAATAGGACATGCATCTGGAGTTTGTTTGCAGTGGCAGGAAGCCCTGGTGCGCCCATACTCACTCATTCTCTCTCTCTCTCTCTCTCTCTCTCTCTCTCTCTCTCTCTCTCTCTCTCTCTCTCTCTCAGAAATAAAAAAATATTTTTTAAACTTGAGCAAATATTCCTAGATCTGATAAACTCCTTTGGCATAGATGAAAGGAATAAAATAGGAGATCCAACTGTTGTAGTTATCTCATTGCTGGAATAAAGCACTTTACCAAAAGTAGTTGATTGGAGGGAAGTTTTTATTTTGACTTACAGTCTCCAAAGGAAGCTTTATGTTGAAGGGGAAAGCATGGCATGAGCAGATGCTGGACATCATGTCCTTGCTGCAGCAAGTGAAAAATAGCAGCAGGAGAGTGAGCCAATCTCTGGCAAGGGGAGTTGGCTATAATACCCTTAATCCCACCCCCAATAACACACTTTCTCCAGCAAGGCTTCATCTCCAAAATTGCCACGAGCTGGGGACCAAGCATTCAGAACCCATGAGTTTATGGGGGATATCTGATTTAAACCACAACACCAAGTATAAGTTCTACTAACTACAGCTACATGATCTTTGACAAATTGGTCAAAAATGTATTCTGGAGAAAAGATGATAATTTTAACAAATTGTGCTGGAGATACTGTATGACCACAAGTAGAAGAAAGAATCTCAACCCTTCTCTCACACCCTATACAAAGGCCAAATGGATGAAAACCCTCAGTGTAAGACCTGAAACTCTATAAATAACTATAGGAAAAATTGCTAAGAAAACTTTCAGATATAGCAATAAGGAAAGACTTTCTGAACAAGATTTTAGTAGTACAGGAAATAAGACAAATATTCAGCCAATGGTTATTTTTTTCATTAAAAAGCTGTAGTACAGTTAATCAAACCATCAACAGAGTCAATAGATAACCTATAGAATGGAGAATATTTTTACCAGGTATACATATGACAGAGCATTAATATCTAGAATATACAAAACCCAAAAAACTAAACTGTAAAAATTCAACCCACTCAAAAATGGGGCAGAAAACTGAGCAGAGAGTTATCAAAGGAAGAAATGCAGATGGCCCATAAATATCTAAAAAGATGTTAAACAACTTTACTATTTGCTCACTCTGGTTAAAGTGGCTATCATCAAAAATTAACTGGCAACAAATGCTGGTGGGGGTGGATAGGAACCCTCATCCACTATTTATTAGAGGGACTTCAATCTTGTACAGCCACTATGGAAATCAGTATGGATATTCCCCAAAACTCAGAAAATAAATCCACCATTAGACTCAGCTATACCACTCTTGGGTATATACCATAAAGAGTCTCCTCATTGCCCACATGGTGGTGTTCACCTTTAATCCCAGCACTCAGGAGGCAGAGGTAGGAGGATCCCCATGAGTTCAAGGTCATGCTGAGACTGCATAGCGAATAACAGATCAGCCTGAGCTAGAGTGAGAACCTACATTTAAAAAAAAAAAAGAAGCCAGGCGTGGTGGCGCACGCCTTTAATCCCAGCACTCAGGAGGCAGAGGTAGGAGGATCACCATGAGTTCGAGGCCACCTTGAGACTACATAGTGAGTTCCAGGTCAGCCTGGGCTAGAGTGAGACCCTACCTTGAAAAACCAAAAACTAAAAATAATAAAATTCTCATTACTATACAAACATTCATCCATGTTTGTTGCTGCTGTATTGTCAATAGCTAGGCAATGACTGACTCCAGGTGCCCATCAACTGATGAATTGACAATGAAGGTATGATACGTATGCACAATGGAATTGTACTTAGCATTAGGTAAAATGAGATTATTAAATCTTCAAGAAAATAGATGGGCCTGGAAAAATTAAGTGAAGTTACAGAGAAAGGCAAATCCCATATGTTCCCTTTCATATGTGGATGCTAACAAGGAATTGTTTGATTTGTTTGTATGTTGTAGTAAGCATCAGTAGTGCTGGTGAGGAAGCTATGTGACTTGTAGAGAGGAGAATCACAGGAGGGGATCAGAGGAGGGGATATTAAATAGGCACGTGGAAGGACAGTATACAGGAGGTGGAGGGGTCTGGGGAGGACAGGGAGGGAGGAGGGAGGGAAGGGGTGGATACAGAAAAGAAGTGATGGCATGAATGGGTTCCATAAAAACCTACTTCTTGATTATCTAACTAAGAGAGAGAGAGAGAGAGAGAGAGAGAGAGAGAGAGAGAGAGTTTGGGCAGAAGTACCCTGCAAAGATGGAGAAAGCTTTTCCTTGAAAGCACAATTTGTTACTGGTAAATCCAAGTGCCATAATTGGGTTACCCCCATAGTCAGTGGTTGGTTAGGGAGGCCCAAAAGGCCCCCAAAACAATGCAGGCCACTGCCAAAGCACTTGGTTACCCATAAGAACTAAAAGGTAAGGCCCTAGTGCTGCAGACACCACAGGCTGTGATTGTAGCACATTGAGAGATCATGCTGGAAGTGAGGCGGAAGCCAGCTCCCTGCTGGGTAGCTCTCATAGTGCTGGAAAGTGCTTATGGGAGCTGCTGGGGATAAAAGTTACCATGACATAAGTTCACACAGCTCTTTGCTGGGACAGCTGGGATTCAGACCAAGAATTATATGTAAATGCTGTGTGCCATACTATTCTATAAGGCATCTAGTCATCACCTAAATCATTGTGTTATTTTTTATTATCATTGGCATGCTGTTGATCCTTTATATATATGAATATTTCTAATTATAATCTGGAACTTAAAATACAGGCATAAGTTCTGACCAAGAGGGAATTTCCACATTTTATCAATTGTGTCAGTTTCTATTTCCCATAAATATACTTTTAAATAAGAATAGTTTTCTGTAAAAAAGGAACAGATAATGTTATTTTAGGTTTAGTGGAGGTAAGATACCTGCTGTAATAACAGAGTTCCAGCACCAAAGTTCCTGTAAACTATATACAAGTGAAGGGACATAGCCATGTTCTGGTAAAATTTTAGCATGAAATAGGTACTGAGAAAATCGTATGAGATTATTGACAAAATAAAAAATATATTTCTGTTGCAGATAGAACATTGTCATTATAAAGAGGGTATCCTGATTTCTACGAAGATACAAGACATCTTAGAAAGGTATAATTTATGGCAGACCAGAAAGTGCCTCAGTATTCATATTTAAAAAGCAGTGTAATATGAAATTATTATATCAATTATGATTAAATATATGTGTAAAGCCAAGGGACTCTTTCAGCTCTATGCTACTAAAATGTATTATTTAGGTATGGGGTGAAGTTCTGTGGTATAATGCATGACTTGTGTATGCAACTTTGGTCCCAAGCACTGCAAAAAAAATACATAATTTTACATATTATTTTAATTAATTTTGTGCAATATCCTCAAAACCAAGCATAAATAAATGGACAGATGCATCTGCTTTCCAAATTTGTATGATTTAGTTACCATTTCAATATGTGTTCAGAAATTTATTTACTTTATAAAATGGAAACTTTGTATGGATACATCACATGTTAGTACCATTTCCATCTTCAGTGAGATTGCTGGTATTCACCATGGGGTCATGGGTTGGGAGAGCATCAGTCAATGGCTGGGGGGAGCAATGCCTCTGGATTTACCCTTCTACCCTGTGGCTCTTACAATCTTTTTGCCCCTTCTGCAGAGTTCCCTGAGCCTTGGTGGTTGTGTTTTAAGCCTAGGTTTAACTTTAGTGTTGAGCTCTCAACAACTTCTGGATTTCTGCTTTGGTACATTTTGAGTATCCTCAATGTCTGTTGCCATCACCCTGACTCAGGTTGTCAGGCTCTCCATGGAAGCAACACTCTTCAAATTCCTGGGCGGTTTCACCTGGGCTCTAGTTGATGTGCAAGGGGTGAGTCATCTCATGATAGAGAGATAGCTATCTTTTCTTGTCTTGTTGATATATTTTGATTGTCCTCAGTTTTTGCTACCTTCTGTAAAAGAAAAACAGATTCTCCAATGGAGAGTGAGATCAGTGGGTTAAAGGGAATAAGCATAGTTAATTAAGAGAGATTATGATGGTGTAGCCTCTCTTTTGGCCAAAAAATTTGACGGAGTGTCTGGTTGGAGTCCATAATCCTAGTCTCAGGATTCTGACTTGGTTCTTAGTTCCAGCTATGGGTTACTTTCTACCAAGCAGAACTCTTAGCCAATTAGAGAGACATTGATTACCCACCTAGGCCGGATGCCACTATTGTTCAAGTGTCTACATCTTGTCAGGCTGGTTGATTCCTTATAGCAGTGTCCCCTGCTTGCTCACAACATTGTTGGCCATTTTCCCCAGCAAATCATGTAGCACTTTCCAGCACTATATGGGCTAACCACCTGAAAACTGGCTTCCCTCCAGTCTCCAGCTAGATCTCTCAATGTTCTGTGTCAGCAGCATGTGGTATCTTTAGAAATAGGGTTTTCCTTTTACCTCAAGTAGATAATCAAGTGCTTTGACAAAGCATGGCTTGTTCTGGGGACCTTGTAGGTCTCTCCAGCCAACAGCTCAATATGGGTTATAACTGATTTCTGATACTGGGAGTTACAAACCAGAGCAAATGTTTTAGGATTAGGGTTAATCCCACCCTCTCCAGCACCCTTATTGGATGCTTCCCCCATACTCCTATTGTCTGCTATCCTGGAGGAACGTTTCTATGGTACCAATTCATTTTGGCTTTAGTTTTGTGTATGTATCTCACCCACACCCTCCCATTCCCAACCCTTCAAGCACGCTCTCTTTGTTTTCATTGTTTAAAGTTTTAACTATGATGTGCCTTAGAGAGTTTCAAATCTGTTCCTGTTTGTTTGGTGTTCTATGAGCTTCTTATATCTGGATGAGTCTCTTGTGAGAGTGGTTCTTTATGCCTTTGGCCTGAATTTCTTCCCCTTCTGGTGTACCCATCATCTGGGTGTTTGGTCATTTTAGAGTATCTCAGAATTCCCTCATATTCTGTTCATATCACTATTTGTCAAGAGTTTTTGGACTCCTGGTCAATTTCTTCTGTCTTTTCTTCCAGATTTGAAGTTCTGTCCTTTACTTGATCAATTCAATTAGTGTTTCTAGAGAGGCTTTTCAGAATGATATTTGATTTTTGGATTTTGTTGCATTTTTCTGCAGCATATCCATCCCTTTGTTGAGTTCCATTTTCAGGTTGTGGTTTGATTTTCTTGATGTTTCTTGTTATTCAGTTGTACATTTGATCGTCTTTATTAAGCTTAATCAGGTGGTTATTGAGATCCTCTATTTGTTAACTGATTTTCAATTCATTTTTCTCTCTTTTGAGATCTCTCTTGTTTTCCTCAGTTATGTTAGTGCAAATGACAAAAGTTGATTACTGCAATAGGTGATTTTGTTCCATTTTATTTATGTGATTGTTGTTTTTTTCATGATTTGCTTTCAGTTCAGCCATTCACTTGGTCAGAATCTCATTGTGTTTAATTAATAAGCTTTTTTGTGCTTTCTTTTTGGAATTCTATTTCTGATGTCTCCTGAATGTTTTTATTGGAGATTCCATGTGGTTTTAGGGAATTTTTGTGGTGATCTCTCAGCTTGTTGTCTTCTGGTTATTTTTTTGTTTTTGTTTTACATTGGAGTTTATCCATCTTGGAGTAAAATTCTTGTTTTATTAAAGAAGCAAGTAGTAGCCCTTGTAGGATCTTCAGTGAGTGTTTGGTTATGGGTTTGAACTGAAATTGAGTGGGATTTCATTCTATGTGCAATTTGTGGAGGTTGCAAGTGCACCCACAGCTGGGGGCTGGGGGCTGATTGTCTCCAATTGGCATCTGCATTGGCGATCCTGGAATGTGGAGCTGGCCCAGGCTGGAGCACAGATCTGCAGAGGCAGTTCTGTGTATCCTCTAAGGAGTGGCATAGAAGTATGGACCCTTGCTCTCACACTGTGGGTGTCTGTCTTATTCCACCACCTGCTCAGGGGGTTTGTCCCCTATCTGAGAGCACAGGGTATGAAGAATGGTTGATGACCCACCCGCCCTGCCCACCTGACCTCAGCCAGCCCCAATCAGGTTGACACCAGGACCCCTGTGGTTGCTCCCTAGCCTTGCCAGAGAGTGTGTAGTAAGTGTGTAGTATTGGCAGAGTTCCAAATGTGCACCCTGTTGCCCACCTGGTGGAAGTGTGCTAGGACATACTAGTACTGGAGCCCCACAATTCATGCTTGATTTCACCCCCACCCTGCATTCTAGTGAGGTTATAAGTCTGCTGTCTTGACCAGAAGTCCTGTTCAGAAATGTATCTGATGTTTTGAAAATTTGTTGAGAATAATTATTTTATCCAATTCATCATTTTAGACTTGAAGTTGAATGGCACAAATTAAAACTTCTGCAAAGGAAGCAATCCTGGGAAATTGAAAAGTTTCATCATAAAAGAACAGAGAAACATTTGGTAAGTATCTGACTTGTTTCTGTCGTTCTGAAAGTAATCTCTTCTTTCTCTAGTAGTGCTGTATGGGATCATTTTGGTAAATATGAAGGGTGCCATTGATAAACAAATTTGTGGTGTTCACAGTGGTAATAATTGTTAAAAGTGGTGGCATAAGTGTGGAAAGCCAGCTTTTCACATTCCCACCAAGAAACAAAGCATGAGCAGGAAGTGAGGTCTGGATATAAAACCTAAAAGCGCAACCACAGTGAACCACTTCCTCCTCCAAGCTATCCCCCTGTTTCACAACCTCCCCGATAAGAATAGTGGAGCCTAGTGTTCATATATAAGATCTTATGGAGGACATTTTACTTTCAAGGCACAACATGGCTGAAGGATTGAAAAGAAATTTTTTTTCTAGTTGTTTTATACATTGGTCCCATTTTATTACCATACTTCTCACAAACACAGACTGTTCATATGTTGACAATGGGTCTTCTGTGTATGAGAGTGCCAAGAAACATCCTCTTTACCTGTGTCACGAAGAAATGTATTAAAATATTAACCTTAGCTGGGTGTGATGCCTCATGACTTTTATCCCAGCACTTGGTAGGCAAAAGTAGGAGGATCACCATAAGTTTGAGGTCACCCTGAGACTACTTGGTGAATTCCAGGTCAGCCTGGGCTAGAGCAAGACCCTACCTCGAAAAAACAAAAAACAAAAGCAAACAAACAAAAAACCTGGAAAATTGCGTAATGGTATCCCAAGCCTATTGAGGTTATTTATAAGAAACAGTGGGTATTTTATGAATTACCAAGAGAATGAATAAGGAAAAAAGTGTGGAGGTATTAGTCTGTGTGAAGTCTACTCTGATAAACAAACTCATAGGCGCTTTCTATCAATAACACAATCAGCAGTCACCACTCCAGATTGTTCTCATGTCATGGGTCACTGCACCAGAGAGTTCCTAGGTTAAAATAATTGATACACAAAATTTTTAGATGGAAAATCTGGAATGGGAAGAAGACACAGCGCAAGGTGGCTCAGGCCTCCAAGCAGTAGATCAAAAGTAATACAGAAAGACATTTCAGTCTAGTGAAGGAAATTATTCAAAGAAAAGAAAGGAAACCAATTAACAACATGCTCATGAAAAAGTCTGCTATAATAAAATGAGGAATAAGACAAAGCATGTTGGTCATTAATGTAAGAGTGAATACCTCCATATTGCTAAGGTTAGACAAGTACTACTTTTGGGTAAGATGGCGCATACCTTCAATCCCAGCCCCTGGGAGGCTGAAGTAGGAGGATTGCTGTGGTTTCAAGGCCAGCCTGGGCTCCAGAGTTCCAGGTCAGCATGGGCTAGAGTGAGACCCTGCCTAAAAAAAAGAAAGAAAGAAAGAAAGAAAGAGAGAGAGAAAGAAAGAAAGAAAGAAAGAAAGAAAGAAAGAAAGAAAGAAAGAAAGAAAGAAAGGTACTACTTTCAAAGCGACACTAATCAGAATCAACATACAATGCATGATATTGGCTGTCTGTGAAAGCAGTCTCCCCCAAATGAATGGATGGTGAGGTGCTTTTTTTTTTTTTCCAATGAGAAATGAACTAGAAGGAAGAGCTAGAAAGGAAAACGACTTCAATAAAAGTTTAGGTCTACGCACATGGATTAGACAATCAAAGGTGAAGTATTATAAATTCTAGAAATTTAAATTCTATCAAATTTAATGTTGAAAGTTTAAATAAACTTTAGTTCTGTTAGGGAGAGTTATTTTAACATTGAGTCCTACGTGGGTGGCATTTTATGAACTGGTATAAATACAGATTACTCATTAGCATATGGGAAATAGTTTTACAAAGGAAAATTAAAACTTTAAGTGTTTTAAAATATTGCTATAAAAGGATAAAGAAAAAATATTGTTATAATTATTTTTCAAGGATGAAGATAATAAACCAAAATTAAATCAACTGCAGAATTTAATAAACTCTCTAAAATATGCTTTGGAGCAAAATATAAAGAAACAAGAAGAATTAGAGGAAAACATAAATGGGTAAGATTTTAACATTCCAAATATTTTTCTACCATTCATTCATTAATTTAATGATTAAGTGTAACAATATATAAACACATTCATTTATATATGCATTTCAATAAAATTATTCTCTTTATAATTTTTCTTTGTAGATAATAGTGCTATCAAAAATGCTTTTGAATGCCTAATAATTACATTTCTTCTTTAGTGATTTTGAATAAGGTAGTATCTTTGCCATGTAACAACTACATGCTTACTCATCTCTCCTGAATCGTTATTTAAGACGTTTTCATTCTCTATTCTTTTGATAGAGTTCTCTTATTCAATTCAATATCTGAATCCTTATTTGTGATTTTTAGATTTTATTTATTTATTGTTAATAAGTAGAAATTCTGTATGAATAAATCTTTTGTTGGACCCTCATTTCCCTTCTCCCTGACCCAAGTCCACTAAGGTCCTTCCTCAGTGGGATTGCTAGGACACTCCATGGAATGGAAAGCTATAAATGGAGAGAGAGGAACAGAAGGAGGGAAGAGAGAAATTATGAACCAGAAAGAGAAAATGGGCATGCAAGGGCCTCTTACCACTGTAAACAAACTCTAGATACATATGCCACTTTGTGCATCTGACTTTATGTGTTTACTGAGCAATCAAATCTGGGCCATCAGGCTTTCCTGGAAAGCACCTTGACCCACTGAACCATTTCTCCAGGCCTCATTTGTGATTCTTTTTATTTTCTTTTTGGTTTTTCGAGGTAGGGTCTCACTCTAGCCCAGGCTGACCTGGAATTCACTATGTCGTCTCAGGGTGGCCTTGAACTCACGGTGATCCTCCTACCTCTGCCTCCCGAATGCTGGGATTATAGGCGTGTGCCACCACGCCCGGCTATTTGTGATTCTTAACATCATCAAATTCATCTTGATTTAGTTATATTCCCTTTCTGCCTTGTTGTATTTTTTCAACTATGGCATATGCCACACATGTCACACTCCTTTTCAAAGAGAGAGAGAGAGAGAGAGAGAGAGAGAGAGAGAGAGAGAGAGAGAGAGAGAGATAACTCACTCTGAAGCCATGGGTTGTTGCAGGTAAATTTCCATGCCTGACTCAGTGGTTAAGGTGCTTGCCTTTAAAACCTAATGACCAGAGTTCAATTCCCCAGTACCCATGTAAATCCTGATGCACAAAGGGGTGCATGCATCTGGAATTCATTTGCAGTGGCTAGAGGCCCTGGTGCACCCATTCTCTCTTTCCCTCTCTCTCCCCCTCTCCCTCTCTCTTATTGCAAGTAAATAAAAATATGTTAAAAAATTTCCATGTCTGAGATGTGTCATGCCCTCACAATTGAGCTATTGGTCAATAAGGCCCATAAAGCCCCAAAACATTACAGGTCATTGCCCAAGGCCTTGTTAACCTACCAGAACATGATAGGAAGGCCCAATTGCTGAATACTTCACAGGCTATGGTCATCAGCCACTGAGAAATGAAACTGGAATTGTGGTGGAAGCCGTGTCCCTACTGGGTAGCTGCCATAATGCTGGAAGGCAATTATGCAAGCAGCTGGGAAAGAAAAGTTATCTACAGTCAGAACAACAGTGGTCCTGCAAGCTTCAAAATCAACCAGCTAGGCAAGATGTGCCCACCCATGCAACAGTGGCATTTAAATTATGGGGGTAGTCAACTGCTCTCTGATTGGATATGAGATCCACTCAGGGAGAGGAAATTCATGCCTGGTACTGAGGATGAGACAAAAGACTATGACTTAGAAAGAAGGTCATAGACCCTAGAAGAAAGCTTCCACTGGTCTTTGGCTAAATGGAGATATTATACCCACCAGACAGCCTAAGCATGTATACATAAACTCTTTGATTAATGTTGTTCTTACTTTGGTTAAAAGAACCTTCTTTACACAGAGGGCATCAAATACTGGGGAGACCCTGAAGTCATCCAAATAACATGAAAAAGAGAAATCTTAGGGGTAGCACTGCATAAGTCATCACTATCACGGCCTCCAGGGCTCAGGCAATGTAGTAGAGGGCATCATGGAAAGAATTTGAGTGCTACTTTCACTGATAGCCAAAGAATCATGTCTATGGAAATGGTGGTAGATACTAAAGAGACTGAAAATTCATCACATTAGAAAACAGGAGGCTGTCCAGAGCTCAACACTGAAGGAGGTTTCTACGAAGCCTTCCACGGATCAGGGAACTTTGCTAAAGAGTGGAGCAAAGAATATAAGAGCCACATGGTTTGTAGTGTTCTTTGGGTTCTTAGTGTTCATGGTTTGAAGGGTTCTCACCTCCCAACATAAATTGACTGGCACATCCATGACCCCACAAGACCAGGAAGGTACTAAGACCATCATCCTTCATGACCCACAGTGGTTACCAACACCCCACAAGACTGGGAAGGAACTTAAACCATTATCATTTTGGCATGTGGACAGAGGAGGACAAAAGGAAGAAGACAACACAACAGAGGAAAGACTACCTTAAAAGGGGACAGTCCTCAGAGGATGAGGAAGCAGGGGAGAGTGCACAAAAAAATCAGGATAAAGTCAGGGAACGTGAACAAATTAATGTATTTTTAAAGATCTCACTTTTAAAAAGAAATAATCTGGACTAGAGAGATTGCTCAGTGGTTAAAGGCACTTGCCTGCAAAGCTTGACAGCTGGGTTTGATTCCCCAGTACCCATGTAAAGCCTGATGCACAGAGTGGCATATGTATCTGGAGTTCATTTGCAGTGGCAGGAGACCTCTCTCTTGGGTATCTTATTAAAACTTGTAGCCTGGCTGGAGGAGGTATGACTGGAGGTGGATCTTGGGGTCCAGCCCAAAGGTGTCACTGGGGCCTGAATTCCAGCCCAAAGGTATGCAGAGAGGTCTGAGCTCTGGTGAAGTCCCTGGTTGCCACTCATTTTGTGTTTGCTGCTTTTTGTGTTTGCTGGCTTAATGGTTATTTGCACAATTTAATTGTTTCTCTCTCTACTTGGATTTATGAATGAGAGCCAGATTTTTCCAACATTCGATGGAACTTCCCCCTAATCTGACATGTAGGATTGTATAAAATCATAAGCTTGAAGTAAACCCATTTCTCCCCTAAACTGTGCCTGGTTTGGATGTTCATCCCAGCCACATGAATCTGTCTATAACAGTTGTATATAAATTGTACCTTTAAAAAGCTGATTTTAATTTTTTTATAAATTTCTGTATGAATGAGCTTTCATATTAATTGATATACAAGTTAATAAGAAAATAGATATCAAATGAAATTCAAAAGATTCAATGCAATTCCCATCACTATTCCAATTAAGTTATTCATAAAATTATAATAAATAATGTGGGCTGGAGAGATGGTTCACCAGTTAAAGCATTTGCCTGCAAAGCAGAAGAACCTGAGTTCGATTCCCCAGTACCCACATAAAGACAGATACACAAGGTGGAGCATGCATCTGGAGTTCATATGCAATGCCTGAGGCCCTGGCATGCCCATTCTTTCTGTCTCCCTTTATCTCTCACAAATAAACAAAATACTTAAAAAAAAAAAAAAGAATGTGGAGACTGGAGAGTTGGCTCAGTGGTTCAGGGTGCTTGCTTGAAAAGCCTGTCTGCTTGTGTTTTAGTCCCCAGTTCCCTTGTGAAGCCAGATGCAAAAATGGCATATGCATCTGGAGTTTATTTGTAGCAGCAAGATGCCCTAGCATGCACATACTCTCTCTCTTCTCATAAATAAATACTTTTTTAAAACGATTGTGGAAGCAAAAAGCCCTTAAAACAGGAAAAAAATTCATCCTATAGTTAAGTCCCTTAAATAACATAATATTTGACTTGAAAATATACTACAGAGCCATAGGAACAAATATACCATGATGCTGGCACAAAAGTAGACAAATGGACTAATTTAATAAAATGGAGGACCCATGAATAAAATCATGTAACTATAGCTGTGTGATTTTTTAAAAAATATTTATTCATTTTCAAGGAGAAAGAGAGAGAGAGAGAGAGAGAGAGAGAGAGAGAGAGAGAGAGAAAGAGAAAGAGAAAGAGAAAGAGAGCACCAGGGCCACACCTTGTTGGTCTGGCTTATATGGGTCCTGGGGAATTGAACCCGGGGCCTTAGGCACTGGAGGCAAGTGCCTTAACCGCTGAGCCATCTCTCCAGCCCTAGCCGTGTGATTTTTGACACATAAAGGGATAAACATAGGTAAGCTGAAAAGTACTCCAATAGCCAAGGAAACAATGGGAATTATTGACACGTAGGATTGTGTAAAATGATAAAATTTGCATGAGAAAGGAAAAATCAATAGAGTGAGGAAAGTGCCTACAGAATGTTAGAAATTCTTGGCCAATTGTATAGGGTAGTAAATACAATAAATAATATTCTCAAAAATTAAATACCAAGCAGAAGAGGGGGCAGAAAGGTTTTAAGAACCATCGTGGGGGAGAATATTCAGTCATTGTACCCCTCAGCAACAACACACAAAGAAAAAAGACTAGCTATCTCTCGTACAATCCATAACCCCCTATCCCATCATCTGGTCCAGCAAGCCCACTGAGGAGGATCCTCCAAGGATTAGGGACAGGGAGGAGGGAAATGAGGGTACCATCACAAAACTTGCTTATACAATATATCTAATTATTGACAATAAGTATGCTAATAAAAATTAAATACCATAAAAATCATCCAACCAATATGTAGGTAAAGAAATTTGAGGGCTGGAGAGATGGCTCAGTGGTTAAGGCACTTGCCTCCAGTGCCTAAGGCCCCGGGGTTCAATTCCCCAGGACCTACATAAGCCAGACCCACAAGGTGGTGGCCCTGGTGTGCTCTCTCTCTGACTCTCTCTCTCTGCTTAAAAATGAATATAAAATATTTTAAAAAAGAAATTTGAATAGAAAAAAATGTTCCTTTGTCTTTAAATGTCAGGAAAATGTAAGTCAAAACTACATTGAGATTTGATCTCAACCCAGTCAGAATGTCTGTCATCAAGGACCCAAATGAAAGCAAACAATGGTTAGGATGTCGGGTAAGAGAAATCCTGGCAACATGTTGGTAGAAATGTAAATGTAAATAGCCAGTATTGACACAATTGTGGAGCTTGTTGGTAGAAATGTAAATGTAAATAGCCAGTATTGACACAATTGTGGAGCTTATTCACAAAAACCAAAAATGGAACTGTTGCGTGATCCAGCTCTAAAGCACTCCTGGTTATATATTCCAAGGAAACTCAGACAAGTTATATTAGTGCCATTCACAGCAGCGAAGATAGAGATTCTGCCTAGATGCCTGTCATAGCCACATGCTGCTGGGATGAACCTCCAAACCAGGCACAGTTATGGGAGGAAGTTATTTATTGATGTTACAGATCCAGGGGAAGTTCCATACTGGCAAAAGAGGCTGACCCCCCTTTCACAGGTCCAAGCAGAAAGAGAGAGAGAGAGAGAGAGAGAAGCCATCACCAACACCACACACACACAAGCGAAAAAAAAAAAAACTGGTGGGGGAAGAAAGAGCAGAGATTTCCTTCCACTCAAGCTTCCTTATATTCTGCTCCTCCTGAGAGGGCACAGTCCCCTTTGGAGAAAGGGTTAACTCTGGAGGAGGGACCTCCCCCTTTAGTTAATCCCTCCTGTAAGCATCCTCAGAGACCCACCCAAGATTACTGTGGATTACTAAACAGGTCAAGTTGACAACAAAACTTAACCACCACAATGCCCATCAGTAAATGACTGAATAACAAAAAAGAAAATGTGGTGTATACACACAGTGCAGTTTTACTTATTCTCTAATGAAGTTTGATGACGTTGTGCTGTTTGTAGGGAACTGTTTGGCACTGGAAATTATTTTGTTACTAACACCTACATTATATATAATACATATTATATGTATTTAATAATAATATTTCATAATATATATTATGAAAAGATAAGGGATAATATTTGGGAAGAGGAAGGGAACCATTAGTTGGGCTCAGGGAGAACAATGGTGGTTAGTGGAAATGAATATATTCAAAGTCTAATGATATATATATATATATATATATATATATATATATACATGACTATCATAATGAAACTCATTATGGTGTACATGGACTAAAAAATTAATTTAAAAACACAGACTTTATGGTTTCTCATTGTTTATTCTGCTGAATCCATTTCTTCTGAAGCTCTACCTGTCTTCCTTTCTTTCTCCAGACTTCAAATACACTTTATTTTTCTTGCCTCTTTTCCTGCTACTTTCAGGTTTAAGAAACTCTTTAAAAAGAAAAAGAAGTTAAATGAACATGGAAATAGAGACTTGGAAACCAATGAATTTAAAATTAATCATCCAATGAATCAACTAAGATCTGAGGTAATTTTAATAATATTTATGGCATAAAATCTCTTGGATAAAACTGATTCTTTGGCTTGTGAAATGAAGACTTATAAAAATATTATAGACTTGAAAATGCATGCTTTTCTGTTCAAAGTGTAGTGTGTTGGTTCTCTTGTGTCTTTAACCCTGGCTGCACAAGACAATATGATCCCAAATCATGAGCCCCAAGACACCTTTTTTTGATGACAACTTTATTGAGATGAAATCCTGTCAGTAAATATAGACAACTTAGTAGCTTTTAGTGCATTCACAGTTATATACTCATCACAATTTTTAAAGTATTTTAACATGTAAAAATCCCCCTATACATTTTAGCAGTCACCACCCTCTTTCCTTCTCAGTTTTTTGAAATTTATTTATTTATTTATTTATTTGAGAATGTGTGTGAGAGAGAGATAAAGAAACAGAGAGAGGAGAAAGGAGAGAGAGAGATTGAGAGAAAGAGAGAGAATGAGAATGGACATGCCAGGGCCTCCAGTCATTGCAAATGAACTCCAGACACATGTGTCACCTTATGCATCTGGCTTTACGTGAGTACTGGAAAATTGAATTCAGGTCCTTCTGCTTTACAGGCAAGCATCTTAACTACTGAGCTATCTCTCCAGCACTCCTCAGTTTTAAGGAACCTTTCTACTTAATTTCCCTCAAAACACCATATAAAGATATTAACATAAGGGAAATCATACAGCTTGTGGCCTAGCTTCTTTTTAAAAATTTATTTGTGAGAGAAAGAAAGAGATCCCTGCCTCTGCAAACAAACTCTAGACACTTGTGACACTTTGTGCATCTGGCTTTGTGTGGAATTGAACCCAGGCCATTAGGCTTTGCAAGCAAGTGCCTTTAACAGCTGAGCCGTCCATTCTTTGTTGACTGGCTTTTTTACATGGCATGCTTTCAATGTCCATGCCTGTTGTAGCAGGTAGAAATACTTAACTTTTCTACTTTCTGATTTATATCTCATTGAATGGATAAGCCATATATTTTATTCATACACTCATCAATTGATAGGCCTGTGGGTTGTTTTCATTTGGAAATTTTATTAATAATATTGCTGTGGCAATGCATGTAAACATTCTTTCATTAAAATGCTTCACTTCTCTTGGCTAAATTCATAGAGGACATAACTCAGTCCATCGAAAGAGATCTATTCAAAGCTATGTAATGTACAAGCAGCATATCAATTACAAGTAGTATCTATAGTAGTAATTGCAGTTTTAGACAAGATTGGGTGTGTTCATGGGGGTAGAGCTGGAGAAACGAGTTTCCAAAGTTCAAACAACTTTTATGAAATGGCTATCTGTAGTAAATGGGGACTAGAGAGATGGCTCAGCAAATAAAAATGTCTCCCATGCAAGCACGCATGTGAGACAGCCTGAAACTTCATGAGTTAATTCCCCAGCACCAACATAAACAGCTGGGCACGGCCATGCACATCTGTAACAAGTCCTGTGAAGAACAGAGATGAAGAATTGCTGGAGCCTTAGAAAGCAGCAAGCTTCCGAATTGCAGAGACCCTGTCTCAAGAAACACATAGATGAGTGATGGAGGGGATACCCAGTGTTCTCCTCTGCTGCACCCCACCATGATACTGCTTCTGCACATTCACAGGCACACACCACACATACCATAGCACACATTAGACACACATGCAGTGAGAATTGGAGTACACCGTAAGCGTAGTCTTCACCAGATAAGACAGTGTGAACTAAAGAACAAGCTGTTTTCCTTTTCTTGTCACTCAAAAGACACTGTGTTTGTTTCACTGCTGAGACGATAAAAATGATTTCTTGTTGCAGATTTATCTTATCATTGAGGAAAGGAGAATAAAACTACAATAGTAGATTTCTTAATGTGCAAAGTAGCTTCTCTTAGAATCAACTAATTAAAATCAGATAAAAAGTCTGATTTTGATTATTAAATCAAATATTTTCAGTTGGTTTCAAGTATTCTACTGAAATCATGTCTCCTAGCTCTCCATTTTTCCATATCCCTTAATTTGAGAGAAAATTCCAAAGAGGCACAGGTTTCTAGTTTTCAGAATTTTCAATTGAAGGGAAGAAGGAGAAAATGACTTCTCGGTTGTTTCTAACATCTCCTTCGGCCTGTGTACTGCTCTGTGTTAGTTGATTGTCATTAGCAACTTAGTCTCCATCTTTATCAGATCTCACTTGAAAATAGATCGTTGTCTATGGTGGAACTCACTACTTCTTACTATCTCTTTTTAAAGTCCCTTCTTCCACTTACTTTACCTCATAAATTACTCAAAATTTAGGAACTAAAACATTCAATTTCTTGGCAAACTGTGCTTTGGGACAATCCTGGGGAGGACACTATCCCTCTTCAGGTGCGACTCTTGAGAGAAAAGCAGCAGCTGATCATCCGAAGGCACAGTTCATTCCCTGTGTGGCTTCATCTTCTTATACATGTCTAGAAAATCATTTACATTTGGAAATACCAATTACCACTGTGGTTGTTATTTGTCAGTGATGTGTTGCCTGAGCACTGCATGAGCTTTTGTAAGCTTTTAATTTTTTAAATTTATTTCTGTAGCAGAGGGGGAACCGTAGGGTTCAGCTTTACATGGATGACTAGGGAATTGAACCTAGTCTGGCAGGCTTT
Organism: Zapus hudsonius; assembly: GCA_004024765.1. Taxonomy (NCBI): domain Eukaryota; kingdom Metazoa; phylum Chordata; class Mammalia; order Rodentia; family Dipodidae; genus Zapus; species Zapus hudsonius. Next base: position 4,615 of record PVHP010009328.1, on the reverse strand, counting down.
GTAAGCAAACGCATTTAACCACCCAGCCATCTACCCAGCCCTGCACTGTCTGATTTTTTTTTAAGTAGAAACTTTGTATGGACAAATCATGTGTTGCTACTATTTCCCTCCTCCCTGTCCCCATTCCACTGAGGGCCATCCTCAGTGGGGTCCCACCCAATACTGTGGGATTGTGGGCTATGAGTTGTGAGAGCAGCAGTCAGTCACTGTGTGTGTGGGGGGGGGGAGGAGATGCCTCTGGACACTACTTTTCACCCTGTGGCTCTTACATTCTTTCCACTCCCTCTTCCACAAAATTCCCTGAGCCTTAGTGGGTGTTTTAAGTCTACTTTAGTGTTGAGCTCTCAGCATTTTCTGGATTTCTGCTTTGTGTCCTCAGTGTCTATTACCATCACCCTGGCACAGGTTGTCAGGCTCACCTTGAGAGCAGCACTCTTGCTTAACTCTCCAATTCCTATGGGATTTCACCTGGGCCCTGGCTCATCTCATGATAGAAAGTCAGCTATCTTTTCTTGGCTTGATGACAGATTTTGGTTTTCCTTGGTGTTCACTGCCTTCTGTCAAAGAAAAACTGATTTTCCAACAGAGAATGAGAACAGCATAGGTTAAAGGGGCAAGCATAGTTAAGAGAGTTTTTGATGAATGTAGCCTCTCATTTGTCAATGGCTCTCTGGTTGGCTAAGAGATCTGCTCAGTGGAAAGGAACTCATAGCTGGTACTAGGACCCAAGTCAGAATCCTATGGAGACAGGCTCATGACTCCAGGGGAAGCTCCCACTAGTCTCTGCACTGCCCAATTTTTAAGGACCATCAGCTGTGGTTGTTGCTGCTGGCAATTGGCTGGAACTTCCATTGAGACAGACAGCTAGAACACCTGGAGAGGAATTTCTAGGCTCTCTTTGCATGCTCCATTTCCTCACAAGGTATGAGCTGGGTTCTAAGGAAAGATATACTGAGTAGGGCGCTTCTCCAACTTAGTGCTAGACGCCATGCACTATTCATTAGAAGCAAGTCAAAAGTTAAAACTAAATAAAAAGATATGTCCATAAATGAGTATAATCTAACCATGTTTTACATTTGTCCCACTTAAAAATATATTGGTATTCTCAATACTCATTACAGTCTGAGTTACTATGGCATGAGGCTAAGGCCAGAAATGCAAGATGACCATCTTTATCAAGTCCAGCTGGGACTGAGGGTGCCTAGACTGGGGCCACCACATGGCAGCATTTTGTGTACAATTCTTTTCCATGAAAAGACTGTAGAAATAAAGAGACAAATTATCTCCAACATAGTTAACATTCCAGAGATGGACAGAGGAAGGCACACAGAAAGTACTGACTCAAGCTGCCACTTTGATTAAAGTTTACTCCTGAATGTAGGAAAGCTCTCCAAGGCTAAATGCCTGTTGAGCTGTTTGTTGTGTCCGCTGCCTGGGAAATGCCTGTGCTCACAGCTGTCCTTTTCTTAGCCTGATTTTTGCCTGCAGGATTTCTACAGGCCAACAGACTTTTTAGGGTGACTAAATCATTTAGTAAAAGCAAGAGGCCAAGGTTCTGCTACTATATTTCTCAAAGGAGAAACATTTACAAAATACAAATTTTATTGCAGTTATTACCATTCCAAGTGCCACTTTGATATGACACTCACATTGGGCTTCCTCTGAAGCTGTACTAAGACATTATGAGCTCTGTGCCCTACAGATGCATGAGGAGACTTGAGGAACCACATTAAGTCTTTCTGAAGGCTCACAAAGTGTATTAAAGCCATAGTCTTGACATCAGCTTTTGACCCTATGTTCCCTGCAACAACCTGGATTAAGTCTTATCCCATGGGCCAATTCTCTTAGAATTATTTTCAATCTGTTGTTAGAGAGGCTACCAGTGAGAAAAAGAGGTTGTTGAACTTCAAAAGTCATGGTTTCTTTCATATTTAAGTCTTTCTTTACCTTGTCTCTCATGTCGCATTCACTTCTGGCTGTTCTGTAGTGGTTCACATTTCTTTGGTTCATGGTCATTTTCTTCACGGGCTTTGAAGCCCATCTTTTCAGTCTCCTTAAGGGTCAAGATTTCTACCATTTTGGCATTTAGAGTAAGTCTGTTCCACTCAAGGATGTATAGTAAACCAGAGCATGAGTCAGTATCTCAAAGCAACTTTATTAGCTACAGATCAGGTAAAGATCAGTGAAGCCGGGTGTGGTGGCGCACACTTTTAATCCCAGCAGAGGAGGCAGAGGTAGGAGAATCACCATGAGTTCAAGGCCACCCTAAGACTACACAGTGAATTCCAGGTCAGCCTGGGCTAGAGCGAGACCCTATTTCAAAAACCCCCTCCAAAAAAAATCAGTGAAAACACCCTGTTTATTCTCTACTTGACATCAGCTGGCTGATTTGAAGCTGAGGACTAGAATCTTCTAAAAGCTTGCTCATTCACATGCTTGGTAACTGAATATGGCTTTTGGATAGTGTTCAGCAGAGGCACCTATAGACAGACATGTTCACTGTATAATTTAGACTTCCTCACAATATGGGGACTACATGCTAAAGACTGCTTCCCTACAAAGTGATATGCATTGGAAGACTTATCACATCTTTTAAAACTTGCCTCAAGGGACTAGGGAATGGCTCATTGGTTAAAGACACTTGCTTGTAAAGTCTACTGACCTGGGTTTGATTCTCCAGTACCCACATGAAGCCAAATGTACAATGTGGCACATGTGTCTGGAGTTTGGTTGCATCTGCCAGAGGCCCTGGCGTGCCCATATTCTCTCCCTCTCCCTCTCCTTCTTTCTCTCCATCTCCCTCTCTCACACATGCATTCATGTTCTTTCTCAAATAAATAGATTATTGATAGATAGATAAACAAACTAGCCTAAATGTTACCAAAACTAGTTATGAATGTGAGCTCACACTCAGGAAAGATAATTTTATGGGAGAAGTAAGAATGTGTAGACATGTTTTAAAACCATCACTTTAAATATTCATATTTTTAAAAAGTCCTTCATCCTGACTCAGTGCAAATGGCATCCAACTAAATTTTGTCAACATTTTTTATCTTCATTTAGTATGCTCCCACATTTTGTGAAACAAGCCAAAAATTACAAGATAATACTATTGAATTAAACCATTTTTTCTTTAAAAATAAAACAAATCATGTCATTAGACTTTTTATAATGCAAGGTTGCATTGCTCCCTACCACAAATAATTTTCTAAATAAAACCCAAATTAAGATAAAGTATATGCAGTTCATTAAAAGTAACATGATTCAAGAATCCATATTTATAAGACTTATCAATTAGAGACTCATTTTCAAGTTCTTATTCTGGAAAAGGCATTTATTGACGAAGACCTAAATAAGTAAAGGGGTACAGTGCCTTCCTAACATAAATGAAAACCTGAGTTCAATCCCTAGCACCACAGAAAACTCGGTATGGTGGTGTGTGCCTGTAATCCTAGCTAGCACTTGAGAGGTGGAGACAGGAGGATCAGGATTTCAAGGTCATCTACTACATAGTGAGTTGCAGGTCAGCCCAGGGCTACATGAGACACTCTCAAAAAAAAAAGAAAGAAAAAAGAAAGGAAAGAAGGAAGGAAGGAAAGAAAGAAAGAAGGGAGAGAGGGAGGGAGGGAGGAAGAAAGGAAAAGAAACTAGTATGGTGATTGAACATAGGAGGAAAAAATAGCCATTTTTAGGTTACTAAAGAGAGACAGAAAATAATCATAGAAGAATGAAAACCATCAGGTGTGGTGGTACATGCCTTTAGTCTGAGCACTTGGGAGGCAGAGGTAGGAGGATCACTGTTAGTTTGAGGCCACACTGAGAGACATAGTGAATTCCAGGTGAGCCTGGGCTAAAGGGAGACTCTATCTCAAAAAACCAAAAAACAGGAAAAAAAGAAAAAGAACACCTAAGGTCAAGTAAAAAGTTTTATAACAACTATAATGAGTATGAAAAGTATATTTTTGTGATTACTGGTGATTTTGATGGAATTTTCTGAGTAATTTCATGGATTACATCCTAAAAATCAACTATAGATTATAGTTTATTTCAACTGAATTTACTTAAGATTTTGCTATATGGATTTTGTGTTAAATTATTCTCAGTGTATATCCTTAACGATAAGACCAGATTATTTTATTTATACAGATCCAAGATGCTGAAAAAACTTTGGAGACTCTATATTGCAAACATTACTCTGTAGTGCAAAAATCTAAGTTTATTGAGCAAGAGTTATTATATATGAAAACACCAGAAAAGGAATTTGAAAGCTTGTATGAGAAGCAAAAGAACATAAAAGGGGAAGGGCTCCCCTTAAAAAGCTGCATCCATGAGAAAATGGTAGGTTGTAGTCAAGCTGAAAGAAGGAATTTTCAAAAGCATTAAATATATTTTACAGGTCAATTTATCTGTAATGTGCTTAAATTCATTTTAATGTAAATCGTTATGGATGTCTATTTTGTATCTTTCCACCACTTCTCTAATAGCAATTTGTTCCATAGATTTCCAGAAGGCACATGGCATCTGCCTCTAAAGATTTCAGTTTCTGTCATTATAACATGATTGATCTTTCAGAATATTTTTTAATTAGACAATCATTTGGCTTTTAGGACTATTA
>PVHP010009327.1:0-50662 GCA_004024765.1 Zapus hudsonius | reverse complement strand
TTTTTTGTAAGAAGAGAGAGAGAGGAGAGAGAGAATGGGCACACCAGGGCCTTTTGCCTCTGCAAACAAACTCCAGGTGCATGCGCTATTTTGGGCATCTGGCTTTATGTGGGTACTGGTGGAATCCAACCCTAGGCGGCAGGTTTTGTGAGGAAGCACCTTTAAAGCACTAAGCCATCTCCCCAGCCTTACTCCCTCTCCCTGTGCCGCCCCCCCCCCCAGCCTTTTTTTGAAACTATGTCTCCTGTAGCTTGTCTGGCCTCAACCCATCATGACTTGGAGCATAACCTTGAACTCCTGATCCTCCTTCATCTACCTTCCAAGTATTGGGATTACAGGTGTGCACCACCATTCCAGCCTCCCAGAGTCTTGGAATTTAAAGATACCTTACAATTCCTCTTGTCTTGTGCTTTTTTTTCAGCTTTTTGGACTGTAACCCTGCAGTGAGAGAATTCTCTTATATCTTGATCAAGCACTCACACATTTGTCCATGGCTATGTCTTTTAAAAAATATTTCATTTAAAAAAATATTTCATTTATTATTTATATGCAGAGAGAGAGAGAGAATGAGAATAGGTGTGCCAGGGCTTCTTGCTCCTGCAAATGAACATTTCATTTGACTTTACATTGGAATTGGGGAATTGAACCCAAGCTATCATGCCTTCAAGCAAGCGCCCTTAACCACTGAGCCATCTCCAACCTATATCTGTGGCTTTATTTGAATGAAATTTTTCAAAAAATCCCCCCATGGGCAATTTATATAGCAGAATGTGTTCTGTTTTATTTCCCTTAAAAAAGAAGAGGTCCAGCGTGGATACTGCTCTTGTCCACCCACCACATACGACTGAACAATGATCTCAGCCAACCACTGTTTCTAGTTTAAAATTCTTCCCGCTGCACCGTGCAGTCAGAAGTACCAGATTTCTTGAAAGGTGCATTTGGATCTGGGTTATTCTCTTGCAGGCAGGCATTCCTTGGTCCATCCTCCGGTCTTTGCTCTCTGATTCTTTTGTGATTACCTAGTATAAACCCATTTTATTCCCCTTTCCAGCTCTCTTCAGGTCATGTGCCAGTTCTTCTATGGCTCATTCAGAACCCCTCTACCGTACCCTCCCAGAGTCGCGTTTGTCCCTGTCTTTGATTGTTCTCCCAGGAGGACTAAAGTTATCTGTGTCTGTGTCTGTCTGTGCCAGGCACAGTACCTTCCTCATGCTCACATCTGGCATTTTAAATACTTCCTTTATGCTGAAAGCATTGATCCTGACTGGATCCTGGATACATTAGGAAACCCTTTGTGTCCCTTGTTGTGGATTGGGTATGGAATGTCTTCAAAGGCTCCTGTGTTGAAGGCCTGGTTTCTAGTACAGTGGTGGAGCTTTGAGGAATTAATTCAATCACAAGAGCTCTGACCTAGTCAGTGGGTTAATACCTTGAATGTACTGTTGGGAAACGTTAGAACGTGGAAGGTGGGCCTGATTGAAGGAATTGACTCCTAGGGGAGGGTGAGATGCTGTTAAGAGTATGTCTTGGCCCTGGCCCCTTCTCTCTACTTCCCGGCTACCACGAGGGGAGCAGCTTTCTTCTCCCATGCCTTTCTGCCATGATGATTTTACTGAGGCCTAAAAGCAGTAGAACAATTGTGAGCTAAAGAAATCCTCCTTGAAGTGTTTCCTCGGGTGTTTGGCACAGCAACAAAAAAGCAACCAACACACTAACGTGACTGGCATTGAGTCTCTGCTTAGGCTAGTCATACCTAAAGTTACTTAACCAAAAATTCCTTGTGTGCAGGAACTCTGACTTTGTTCCCTGCAACTGGCAAAGTGCCTTCAAATTAAATATTTGTTCAATGCATTGCATAAAATGGTGCCCTATCAATGCATGGAATATAACCAGTTTTTCCTAAGCTACAAGAAATTGGTTCCTACTTTACTTCATAGTTTAATATCTTTGAGTACAACCATTGATCAGAAAAGGGGGGTTCAGGTGTATTGGCTTGAGGCCTAAGCTACAGTCTAGCTGTTACTTGGGTGTTCTTGTGACATTGAAGTTTTTGTGCTGAACAAAAGGATCATTATCATCACCCTTTATTTGTCCTTCTTTGTCTGCCTGTTACTGTCTGCCTGGCTCTTGTGAACTCAGCCTTAATAGAGGACCTAAACCTTGTAGATTCCACATCCGGAGCAAAGGAAGGTGATCCCCTCAGAAGAAGAATATCTGATGTGCAAATGATCTAGAATTAGGGGGTTCTGGGGGCAAGAAAGGTGATTGGCTTATTTGAGCAATAGATGGTTATTTTGAGGATTTGAAAATTTTCTGAAAAAGCGGTGAAAAGAAGGAGGTGTTTAAAGGAGCTTGGAAGAGTGACTGAGTGTGGAGGAAAGTTGACTTGGGAGTGTAAGGGACCACGAAGCCTGAGCCTGATGGAGTGAGTTAGGATGGGGATATGCCACCTCTGCGCTGTGCTGATGGGTGATTGATTACAAGTACTTGAGGGCTTAGAGGCATCACTGGCAAAGACACTATAAATCATGATGCCTTGTTGGAGCCTTGTGTTGCAGGTTGAGTTGGGGAGGTAAAGTGACCAAGCTTTACAGGGCAGGGAGGAAGGAATAGGTGGCACCACCTCCATGCACATCCTTCAGGGAAACAGATCCTCTTGGCCAAGAGCAGTTGCGGACTGCAGAGGAGGAATTGTGATTCAAGTGGGAGTGAATTAAGTTTATGTCAAAGTAAAAACCCAAACAAGCAAATAACCTCCAGAGTCGGGTATAAATAGAATATTTTAGCTGAATCATTTCAATCTGGAGAAAGAGCAGGACATGCTTGATGGAGTTTGATAGTGTTGTTTACTGATGTCATCCATAGAACTCACCTCTGATCGTTGTATTTGAAGTAGGTGGCAAAAACTGGAGGATAGGGGTTGAGGAGATGGCTTAGTGGTTAAGGTGCTTGCTTGCAAAGCCTGCTGTCCCCAATTCAATTCCCATGTAAAAGCCAGATATACAAAGTGATGCATGCCTCTGGAGTTTGTTTGCAGCAAGAGGCCCTGGAACATTCATATTCTTTCTCTTCCTCTGTCTCTAAATGTATGAAAAAAAAAAACTACCAAATAAACAAGTGGAGAGAGGCATTTGGCAACATAGGTAGAAGAAAAACAAAAGTAGAGAAAGGAAGATAAGAAGCTTATGTGCCTTAGTGCAAAAGGCAAAGTACAGATTCCATTCACTTATTTGACCAACAAACTATTAGCGGTTGAATACACATTCATTGATGCTGTTCCAGAAACTACTAAGTTCCCACATTCTTCTCTTCCTCCTGCTCCTCCCCCACCCAAGAATTGATTTCAGAAGCATTTTGAATATGTGTTCATGTACTACTGTGTGATACCTTTCACACCTGCCATTCACAGGATCTGTGATGATTGCAAGGCAGGGAATAGTGACTTACCTTGGTGGTGGTGGGGACTTTAAAAGCACCTTCTGTTGGTTGTGAGTGGTGTTTAAAGTTGCCACTCTCGGGTCGGAAATGTTCCCAGGGTAGAAAAATGCCTTTTCTGGGCATGGTGAAGTTAGTAACAGAACTTCTTTGTTCTTTGTTTTCTCAGAAGGAATGCTGTGGTGTTATGGGAAAAGCCTAGAATCTCTACCTGACTTTGATCAGAGATAAGAAAATCAACTTGCTCTGGGTACTGTTTGACACAAGGTGAAAACAAAATGATATTTGTGGAAAGAAAATATACTTGTCTTCCAACATCCATAGGAGGTTGTTTTCAGGACCCTGTGAATTCCAAAATACACAGATGTGCAAGTCCCTTGTAGAAAACGGCACAGTATTGTATATAGCCCATGCATAATCTTTAAAACATCTCTACATTATTTGTAATACTTCCTGCAAGGTAAATGCTGTATGTAGTGGTTTGATTCAGGTATCCCCGACAAACGTATATGTTCAGAATACTAGGTCCCCAGCTGGTGGCAATTTGGGAATTAGAGCCTCCTGGAAGCAGTGTATTGTTAGGAGCAGGCTTATGGGTGTTATAGCCCGCTTCCCTTTGCCAGTGTTTTGGCACACTCTCCTGTTGCTATTGTCCATCTGCTGTTGACCAGGTGATGTCCAGCCTCTGCTCTTGCCACAATTTTCCCTGCCATCATGGAGCTTCCTCAGGAGTCTGTAAAACAAAATAAGGGCAGATAAACAACTTTCTTTGTACAAGCTGTTTTTGGTTAGGTTTTTTCTGCCAGCAACGAGAAGATAACTGCAACACTATATAGTTATATTGTATTAGTGCAAAACAAAAGGTCTTGTTCAGTAGAGATGTGATTTTTATTTTTTGAATATTATGATGTTCAGCTGGGTGAAATCTGCAGGTGCAAAACTCATAGACACACGGGGCTGGCTGTTGGTGTTGGGTTGCAATTCCAGGGGCAGTGGAAGAATCCTATTAGGAAGGTGACTCCTTCAGGCAGGACATGTTCAGGCATAAGGAGCACAGGGTCTGCTTGTTTGTGCAGAGCCCTTGTCTCTGCTGCTAGCTTCCCTGTGCATCATCCCTCTGCTCTCAACTCTGGCCCATGCAGGGACTGGATTTTCAGCTTGTTGCAGAAACCTGTTCATCCATGGTTCTACTCTAAGGGACAGTGCATTTCTCTAGTCATCCAGTTGCAGGAGATCTGGCCATGTCATATTTTATGATAGGGCAACAACTCCATAATGGCTCCTCCTCTCATTTTATTTGGGGTATCTTGGAGATTCTTTTTTTTTTTTTCGAGGTAGGGTCTCGCTCTAGTCCAGGCTGACCTGGAATTCACTATGTAGTCTCAGGGTGGCCTTGAACTAATGGTGATCCTCCTACCTCTGCCTCCCAGTGCTGGGATCAAAGGTGTGCGCCACCACACCCGGCTAAGACTCATTCTTAACTAACATTTGTCTTTAAACTAATGGTGCAATAACACACAGATGAGGTGGTGTGTTTCCTTGCTGAAACCATTTTGATACAGGAAAGGTCAGGAATTTTGGAAAGGGGCAATCCTATCAGAACGTTAATTCTCTAGGAAAGGAGTAGAAGGACTCCCTAAAGGAGCAGAGATACATTCTTGACCTATAGTAAAGTGTAATGACCTAGAAATTCTCCTATAGGTCCAAAGACAATTTCTGCACTTAGCCAAGACAAAGCTATTCACTTTAGGGTCTGTTGTCCCTAAGGTGCCTAGACAATTTCTGTCTCTATCAATTTCTTTCTGTCCTGTGACTACTCAGATCTCATAACTTTAAGGTCCCTCCCCACCCTCTGCTACTGCTCCTTACCCTCCTTCCAAATTTAGTAACTTTCCTTTTAGCAGTGTTGATCCCAGTTAAGACTCCATAGTCTGGCTTCAGTGTTCATGTTGGACACAGCTTTTGTGCTTGCCCTGGCTTCTGCTAGTCTTATGCTGAAACCATAGATCTGTCCACTGTAAGACGCCTGACACAGGCTCCTGAACTCTCAGGAGCTAGTTACCTGCACTAGCCCTTCACAAGATTGGGCCCATTAGCATTCCATCATGGATGGGGAAGGGGCTCATGAGACCTCACTCCTCTTAGAAGAGCTACTGGAAGTTAATGGTTGCTTGGGGTGCTGTAGCACAGGTCAGTTGCCCATGCTCATGCAAGCAACCCTAATTAAACTCAGTGGATCACAAAATATAATGCATCAAAGCAGGAGTAGACTAGTTGGGAAGAAGGGGTTCAGTGGATGTGGGAGGCAGATAAAAGAGGGTAATTGGATATGAATATGATCAATATACATTATATACAACTATGAAATTGTCAAACAGTATTTACAATAAAAATATGATGGGCTGTTAAAAAAAAAAAAAGAAGCCGGACTGGTGGCACACGCCTTTAATCCCAGCACTAGGGAGGCAGAGGTAGGAGGATTGCCATGAGTTCAAGGCCACCCTGAGACTACATAGTGAATTCCAGGTCAGCCTGGACCAGAGCGAGACCCTACCTCGAAAAACCAAAAAAACCCAAAACAAAACAAACAAACAAACAAACAACAACAACAACAAACAGAAGCCTTACAGAGGAAACCCAAATCCCAACCTAAACAGATCATTATTTGGAAAACAATTTTTTGCATAAATGACTTAACTAATGAGCTCCCTGAATTTTTTGCTGAAGATAGGATTACAAAAGTTAGACTTTTTAAGGGATTAGGCATTTATTTCCAACCTAGTCCTCTCACTGTCCATTTGTGCTGCTGGAACAGTGTCTGAGTCTGGGTAATATATAGAAAGCAGAGATTGGTTCCTCTTGGCTCTGCAGCCTGGGAAGTCCAAGATCAAGGCACCACTCGTTCACTGATGTGGTGAGGGCCTTATTGTACTGCACCCTTTAGAGGGGCCCTTCCTTTCTTCTTCACTAGGGGTGAGAGTGGAGGATGGGGAGAGGGGCTTTGTTTAAGGTTAAATCTTGTGATTACTAGCATTGATCTTATCTGTAAGGCCTCCTGCTTCTACTCTTCCCACTCTTCAAATTTAGTAACTTCTCTGTTCTGTTTAGCAGTGATCGACCTTTTATTCTGAGACCACTCTGCCAGAAGGCATTTGTTCTTACATGAATATGACTTAATTTGGCCTATTACCTCCTAAAGATCCTACTATTTAACACTGTCACAGCAAATGTATCCAGATGTCTTCACGTGTTAACTGTGTTGTGCCCTTTGCAACCTGTCTTGGTGCTGAAAAGGTGGAGGGCTGCGTGGAGTGGGCTCTGGTCTCCATGCAGTCCCTGTGTGTGACACACAGTTTCTCAGAAAGAACCTTAGCCTTGAAGAACAGAGCATAGTTAATTCCTTAAACCAGGTCAGTGGAGCAGTGATGTCACTGTTCTTTAGTGACTTTGTGTGTGGGCACCCTTGAAAATCTGGGAGTGAAGAGCAGTAGGAAGATAGGGCTTTCCCCTTTGGATGCCTCTCCTTCCCTTGCCCTTCATGAAAGTGGCCTGCAGTCTGGATGTGGTTCTGAACAGACCATAGGGCAGATAAAGCAGGAGTGGGGTGAGGGCAGAAACTGCACAGTGCAAATGGGCTTCTGTGTGGCTTGGACTAAAGGTCCCCAGTATGAAGTGGTCCAGTGCTTTAGTTCTTCATGTAGAAGATTTACAGCTAGAATTGGTTTCCTGCTTGTATCAGAATCACACAGGCAAGCTTGTCTAAGGTTAGCCTGAGAACTGTTCCTATAGTTCTGAACTTTCTGATGGTGTGTTTAAAAAGCACACCAGCTGAACACGCTTAGATTTAGGTAGTTGCTTGATGTCAGGACACTGTGAGGCGTAAACACAGATGCTGGTTGTTGGGGATTACTGGTAGAAATGTGCAGGTGTAACCAAATGTTCAGATGTCACTTAGGGCAGGAGTGCCAGTCGCTACTCCCCTACCTGAACCTCACATAGAAGAACAGTAAGGATGCTCTGTTTACTTGCAGCTGAAAGGAAAGAGGTTCTTGGGATTTGTGTCTTTGAAGAATAGTGTGCATTGGTGTTGTAAATCTGATTGCAATGCATCTGCCAATGTGTTTATATCCCCAAAGGAACTCTTTCCAGGAGCGGAAGCCTTCCCTGTAACCCAACACCTGCGGTGCTTTGCAGACTGTCCTCTGTTCTGCTGTGCTGGTCCAGGCAGCGCTCTCTGAATGTGGCAGTCATGGAGAGCCCATAGGAGGGTGAAACCCTGTTTCCTTTGACCGCTCTTTTGTCTATTGACAGTCATCTGCCCTTTTCTTGAAGTTGGCCAAGGGACCTGAATCACAGGCTTCTTCCTTTTAAAATATGAATGTTTCCATAATGCTTTGCACCTCTGATTCAAGGGGTTTCAAGATTCAAGATCCTGTAACGGAGCTCATTGATAACTTCAACATTATTGATTCACTGTAGAGCTAAAGGGTTCTGGCACCTGGTGAAACTGGAGACCTCTGTTTCCAGGAAGTCTGGGTCACTCACATTCAGAGCTCAGGTTAGTTAGCAGCATCAGTTACCAGAGAGCCTGAGCCTGTCTGTAAGGATGTAGCTCAGCACAGCACTGCATACATTCTCAATAACTGAGCACAAACACCTGAGCCTAACGTTTGTTCCCTGCTTCCCTTGACATTTTTAAATGGTTCCAGTGAAATGTGGGCAGTTGCTTTTAGAACAAGAGTGTAAAGTATGCCTGTATTCAGAATATAGCCATAGGGAATCTTGGTGGTAATGTGAGTGCTGGCTATGGCTTGAACTCAAGAGAATTCCGGCTTAGCTCCAGCTGACTCCAGTACTGTTGCAGACATAACTAAGTCCTGGGCAGTGATGACTGCACAGACCACGAAGATCTGTGGTGCCAGAACAGGACTGTGTGCCGGCTCGATTTATCCCCAGTGTCTTAAGTGACTCAAGCACGTTTTAGACCCTCTTTTGGGCAGTGTTGTCTTTACATCTTTGTCAGACCTTAATTTTAATAAACTTGTTAGATAAGAACTATTTACATATTAATTTATTTCTATGTAGTGGTGATTTGAACCAGATATCCCCCATTAATTCATGTGTTCTGAATGTTTGGTCCCCAGGAGGTGGAGCCTTACTGGCGGAGGTGTGTTGCTGAGGTGGGTTTTGAGATGTTGTTGCCAGAGATCTGCTTACTCTTTTGCTACTACTTTCTACCTGTTAACTGAAGGTGATGTCCAGTCTCTGCTCTGTCATCTTTCCTCTCCTGTGATGAAGGTTCCCCCCAAGACTGTAAGCCAGAATAAAACCCTCTCATCAGGTGCTTTTGGTTGGGTGTTTTGTCCCAGCAACACAAAGATAGCATATACATTAACTACAACATATACATATTTTATAACTAGTCTGGCTAAAGTAAAGTAAGAAAAACAAATATGCAACCATATAGTTAATGGAAGAAATTAGTTTTTCTACTAAACATTTAAAGAAAATAATAGAAGGTGATTAGGAGCATATTAAGTTAAAGAAAAGCTCACAGAGATAGAGTAGTTTGGGCTGTCATTATATCCAGCACGAAGCCTTATGGATGCCTGTAGTCTGGCAATGGTTTACCTCCCTGGGTGGTGCCCACTAGCCATTCCTCTGTATCTGCGACTCAGTGTTTTTTAAACAGAGCCCTTCCTTGTCTAAACCTGAAGTGTTCTCTGCCATCTCGTCCAGATTCACACTGGTGGGCCTTCTCTTCCTCATCTCCTTCATCCACATACCTAAGCAGCCTTGGTTTCTATTATTGTCCTCTCACTGTTTCCTTGTCTTTCTCCGCCTTTCCTCCAATACTGGAGGCATTGATGACTTGTCCCTGAGTCACTGTATGTGCTTGTTCTCTCCCATCACTCTTGTCCAAAAGGTTTGTCCTAGTCCAGGGAAGGCTTGGGTCTGTGTGGCCCACTTTATTCTCTGCTGCTTCTCAGGCACCTGGAGCAGAACAGCCAGGTACACGATGCATTGAGTAGGTACAGGAATGAGTTAGTGACAATACTTCACACACTGTGGGGTAAAAGTTCTTCGGTCTTCTCGTAGCCTAGGCTTAGAACTCACTATACAACTTAGGCTAGCCTTGACTTCACAGCATTCTTTCTGCTTCAATCTCCTGAATGCTGGGATTGTAGGTATGAGTGACCACACCTAGCTCTTTTTACAACAGACACATCTTTTTATTTATTTGTTTTTTTTAAGCAGGGTAGCTTTGGGCCTCTAGATATGGTGACACTTGCTGGTCTTACTCTCTGTCGATCCACCTTCTCTGTCAGCCTGTTGGCTTTCAGTATTCTAGGGTGTCCAGACACTAGCAGCCCCTCATCTTCCTCTTCTACTTGGCACCACCGCACAGCCCATGCCTGCTGCCACATCTTGCCCCCTGCAGTCACCTGGAATGTGCTGCCCCTAGGATTTTGAATTATCCAGTACCCCTGTGCAACGTACCTCATACCTTGTTGGACCTGCTTTTCCATAGATGTATCAGGTGCCCTCTCTGGGAGGACCAGGCATTCTTCTCAACAAAGCACAGTGATGCTTCCATTCACAAGTGCTGGTGACAGGCAGTGCAATCATGTTGCAAAAAAACGCCAGGCAAGTTGCTGGAAGTACAGAATGGGGGTATTGGTTGTAATTTAAAAGGGGTTGCTTCATTCCAAGAATGCCATGTGGCCCAAAGCAATGGTCAACTCTGCAGATGACAAAAGGGGATGAGGGCTAGAGTAACAGACATGGAAGGCCAGCGCTCCTGAAGACGGTGGCCATGATTGCTGGCACAGGGCAAGGAAGGAAGGGGATGAGGACTGTGGCCTGCTAAGCAGATGGAAGGTAAGCTTGTGTGCCACTGGAAGACTTGGCTGCAGCGAGCGAGGATGAAGAGTGGTGTGCTCAAAACAGAGATGTGTAGAAGGGTGTGTCAGTAATACCACCAACGCTGATGCAAAATGAAGAAGGGGAGTTCAGAAATGACTGCAGGAGGTAAACATGGCCCTCTCCTGTGATCTCAGTCCCTGTCTGTATTCCCAGCACTGAGGAGGCAGAGGCCAGGAAGATCATAAGTTCAAGGCCAGCCTGAGCTACATAGCAAGACCCTGTCTGTAAATAAGTAACTAAATAAATGTAATAAGATTAATGCAAAAATTTAGCATGAACAGCAGGAGTTGGCATTTGCTGCCATTAAGCTTTGTGGCTGAGATTGGGGAGTGAGGTGCCCATCAGACCTTGAAGTGGAGATGAGGAGGAAGCCATAGAGGACAGGTCTGGGGTTCAGGAGTGAGGTTTGGGTTGAATTTGAGGATTGTCACTTCACAGAAACACATCAGTTCTGCCTGGAACAGACTGCTTCTGTCCCCATCCTTTCCAGCATCACCACAGGTGCTCCGTCCATCTCTCACCTGCTCTCAGGACTACACTGATGGGTGTTTCCATCAGGTCTCCAAGAACCCGGTGCTGGACGAGCAGATGGGACTCGTGGCTGGCTTTCCCCTAGTGGGAGCTCCACAAGGTCAGGTTGTCTTCAGGCTCTTCAGCCATTGGCTAGGCCTGGAGAGGGCTAGGCCTGGAGAGGCATCACCGATGGCTTCTTGATCTCTTTCTAGCTGCCTTCATGATTTCCTATTGAAGAGTCTATTGCTCACACATGCTGCAGTTTTGCTAGAAATTAACATTACATGCTTCCTGGCTTCCACTGGTTTACCTTTGAAAAACTTATACTGTCCTGGTGTACAGTTGGTGTTCTTAATGAGTAAAATGCAAGGGAACCATGATTGCTTTTGTAGGATTAAGTATGGTGAAGATTATTACTATTTTAATTTGCATAATGCTTCCTGGCTATTTTCTTATATTTCTCCTGTTAATGAAAGTGGGACAAGAGTTTCTTGGGGACTTGCACACCTATCTGGTTCCTCTAAAATTCATTCTTTCCTTATTTTTGGGTTATCTTCTCAGCCTTACATGTGCTAAAGGTCAGCAGTTGGAGTCTCGCTCTCTTAGGGGTTGTCTCTCCCATCTTCTCCAGTGAGACTGCTGCTGCCTTAGAGTGGTGTATTTATTAAAGAAAAAAATAAGAGCCTTGACTACTCTGTGCTGTTACCTGGAATGTCCTTCTCTGATTGTCCATGCTATCCAGAACCTGCCAACACCCAGTCTGACACCTCCCTTTTCATGCACTTTGCAAGTGTCACAGACTTCCTGTCTCTGCTCCCATCACTCTGATTATACCTCTGTGCTTGCCCCCAGCCTCTGATTAGCTTGGGTGGATCTGCCTCCAAAATTGTGACCTTGAGGACAGAGACAGCTGATTCTTACACTCAGTGGGAGCCTAGTACATTCTTCCTGCTGGTCCTGCAGGTCCTACCTGTGTTAGTTAGCGAACAGGCTGGAAGAGGCTCTGCACGGTAGGGTTTATCCAGGGCTCTTCCTTTTTCAGTTGTGGTCCGATTCCTTGGTTCTAGCCTCTCTGTTTAGGTAACTGGAGTTATCCTGGCTTTCTCCAAAGTTCCTCTGCAGGGTTGGGTGTGAAAGTCCCCCATTCAGGAGTGAGATTCAGGACCTGGGAGAGCTGATATTTCTGCCCTAACCTGCCACCCTGGTCCTCAAACCAAGCTGGCTTGCTTGCTTAAGAAAACCCTACCTGTCAGGATTATCCCCAAAAGCAAGACAGAAGTGCTTAAAGGAGAAGTGCTGTGTGTGTGTGTACTTGGTGTTCCAGTCCAGCTGCTTGAATTCAGGGAGCTAACCACCATCATCAGTGTGTGTATCTACAGCCCTCACATTCTAATATGTTTTCGTAGCACTTGGGGAAGGTGCTTGTGGTCATTATTGAAGAATATTCACATACTTCAAGTGTTTGTTGACAGTAACAAGAATGGACTGTGCAGGCTTTAGCTGTGGTCTCACTGACTCCTTGACAGTGGTTTCATCCCTTTTATCTGTGAAGCGTTGGTACTCTTTTTTTTTTTTTAAATCCTTGGCATGTTATTACAAAGAAAGCATCTTTGGAAAGACTCAAATTATATGCAAAGTAAGGAATATATATAAATACTCTTCTTGATAGTATCATCTTCAACATATAGTACCCTGCTGGTCTTACAGAATCCAGTCCCACCCATCTACTGTTATTTGTAAAGCACTTTCTTTTCAAAGGAATAGTATAAAAACATAGAAATACAAACATGCTGTCTGTCTACTTTGCTGGCATAAATGGGGGCACTGTGGCCTCACCCTCCTTACTGTGCCATGGAACAGTGTTAGAAGACACTTGTAGTATGGGCTCAATGAGAGGAGATACTGAAGAGGGGGTGCAACTGAAGAGGGGGTGCAGGTAGATTTGATACCAGATTGCTTACAAAAGAAAGGCTCTAGGGTCATTCCAGCATCACTGTTGTAAAGATGTCTGGGTAGATAGTGGACAGATAGATCAGTAGACAGATCAGCTGATCAGAACTCCAGGTATGTGTCCCCTGTAGCCAGAACCTGTGTGGTGTAGGAAATAGCACCAGTTGGATCTTGGAGGCAGTGGCTTCTGGTGACCATTGAAACAGTTGTCAGGCTGCATTTTTAGGCCTTAGAGTGCCTCTGTTCTAGGAGCTTTGCACTGGGAGTTTGTTGTGCTGAGGCAGCATTTGTTGAGGGCCTGTTTTGTGTTGTACACAGTTCACCATTATAAAATTTTAACATACCCTGTCTGTGAAGCAGACACATTTTACAGATGTGTGGACTAAGGACCAGGAAATCTGAATGACTTGAGTCAACTTAAGTGAACAATAACAAGCTGGTTTTGAATCCAGTAGGCTGACTGACCCTGGCGGCCTTTATTTTAAAATCAGGCAGTGTGTGTGCCCTACATTAATCGATGAGGCTATGTGTATTCTGAAAGATACTCAGGCCTAGCCGGGCATGGTGGTGCACACCTTTAATCCCAGCACTCGGGAGACAGAGGTAGGATTGCTGTGAGTTCAAGGCCACCCTGAGACTACATAGTGAATTCCAGGTCAGCCTGGACTAGAGAGGAGACCCTACCTCGAAAAACAAAAACAACAAACAAACAAAAAAAAAAGATACTCAGGCCTGGATGCACCAGGGTGCTGGCTGAAACACAAGATTAGAACTTGGATTTCTGATTGTCATTTGTTTTTCAGTGATTATTTTACTCTTTTTTTTCCCCCAGCATGCGTAGGTTGCATAGAGTATTTTAGAATCTCAATTTCTCTCTCTCTCTCTCTCTCTCTCTCTCTCTCTCTCTCTCTCTCTCTCTCTCTCTCTCTCACACACACACACACACACACACACACACACACACACACACACAGAGGAGCATGTGCTCTGTTCTCATTTTTAAAAATTGTTTATTTATTTGCAGAGAGAGAAAGAAAGTGGCACACCAGGGCCTCTATCCATTGCAAATGAACTCCAGATGTATGCACTGCTTTGTGCATCTGTCTACTTCCAATTTTACAAAAGGAGTACACGACTCAAAGTTTAGACAGCAGTGCTCTTGGCTTATATTTTTACTTCATATGATTTTGCATTTCTTTTCCTGAATTGTGAGGTCTGAGTATGATGATAAAGTACTTAGAAATCAGTCTTTCAGCATGTTGAACACCTTGTGTGTATCAGGTAAGGACTGACCCCAAGGCTTCTGTCTTCCACAAGTGGGCCATGGTGTTGTATGTATCCACACGCCCACACAGTGATTAAAAAAATACTAGATGCAGTCTTACATAGCATACAAAATAGTTCATACTTTAAAAGACGATTTGTAGTTAATTCCCTTGTAGAGGATTCCCCATCCCCCAAGGAATTCTGAGCTGCTTCATTGCTTGTATTCTAAACACAAATGTCTCCTGAATTTGGAAAGCTGTTGGAAGGCAGAAAAGAAACACAGCTTTTCTGGGGTACTTGGATTCGTCCTGAGTGGTTCTGGTAATCTCTTTGCACTTCAGGGTCCTCTTCTATGAAATAGGTTCTATAATAAAGTTGTTTGTTTGTAGTGTTTTCAAAGTGATCATATGTAAATTTGTTAAATTTTTCAGAAAATTGAAAAGGGTGTGTTTGCAATCTTCAGCCATTCCCCATCCTCTTCAGAAGTTCTATGGGAACTAACTCTAGGAAGGAGAGCAGGGATTTAGCTGCCAGTGAGCGAGTGTGAGCTTTCCCTGTAGTTCTTTTGACTACTTCCTCAGTGACCTTGTTGCTATTGGTAGTCACTGTGCTTTTGTCAATTTGTGAACATGGTGGTTGCATCCAAGCAATGCAACCTTTAGTGCAATTGAGTTTTAATTCTCCTACTGTTTGCTAACTGACATTCCTGTAATAGGTTTTGAGAGCCATGACAACCCATTTCAATTTTGAGACAGTCTTTTACACATGAGCCTAAGCTGGCCTTGAACTCTGGAGACCATCCAGAGGGTGTGCAAGTGGTTTGGCAGGCTGGAGCTTCAATGTAGAAAGTGTCACAGGCTGTTTACCCTAGACCAAAGCTAAGAAAATGATCACTCATCTCCTTTATGTGTTTCCTGGGTGCTCTTCTCCCACCCCCAGCTCTCCACTCCCCACATAGCCAACATCTGTCCCTGACCTTATCTGCCAGGCTCAGTGTCAATAGTGTTTGAATGTATCACTGAACTGTCTGCATGTCCACCATCCTAAGGAGAATGGGCATTTTATTTTTCCTGGTGATCTCAGTCTGTCATTTGGGAATTGCTGTCCTTCAAGTTCCCTAAAGGAGAGTAGCATCTTGTACTTGAATCCCCTACAGAGCCCGGCATCTCTTTGCATGCTGTGTTCCTACTTCCTTGACCATTCTTTGAGATAATTCTGGGTCTTTTACAGCTCTTGCCTGAGACAAGCCTGTCTGTGGTCAATAATAATAACACCTCAGGTATGGCTTGATGGGGGAGTGCAGTGAAACTCACCACTAATGAGGCCCAGGGGTGTGAATGGGCAGCCTATTGCTGTCATTGGGTGCATCTCTGAAAGTAATGGGTTAGGTGGAACTGTAAACACGTCACATTCTTTGAGAGCCAAGTAAGGAAGATAATTCCCTACATATATCCTGGTTTTTAGAGGACTTTTTTCTTTCTTTTCTAAATTTTCATGCATACTTCTTAAAATGCCTCTTTTTCCTTTACAGTTGAATATGGACTCTATTATCCAGTGGCTAGTGAGCATTTAATGTAAGAGGAAAAAAATCTAAGTGTGTGTGTGTGTGTGTGTGTGTGTGTGTGTGTGTGTGTGTGTATATGGAATCTTTTTCATCCTTAGTCATTTACAACATGTAAAACCTGTAGTTTTAGAACTTTTGTTTTTCTATTTTCCATCCATTTTTTTAAAATTAGAACAAAATGTATGCTAATAATGGTTCTAAAATCCACATTTGGCACCCGACCCAATTTTTCAAATAGTTGGTATTGCTGCTAGAGGAGGAGTTCAGAGCTTTCTCCCCCTCCAGTTCCCGGGAGCTCACATGCTCCAGTTCTGAGGAGGCTCCTGCATCGGCTCTGGCTAGCCAGCCACATCAGCAGCAGTCACAGAGGTGCACAAGGTGCAGGGAAGCCAGATTGCTCTCAAACTGCACCCCTCTTGTGTCTACCAGTTCCTGCCCCCAAGTTGTTTTCTGGCATGTGAATTATTACCAAATCAGGTCTCTTGGTAAGAGTTTTCTTTTCTTTTCTTTCCTTTTTTTTTTTTTCTTTTCTTTTTTTGCCCAGGCTCATCGGATCCTCACTCTGTAGCCCCAGGATGGCCTTGAACTCGAAGTGATCCTCCTACCTCATTCAGCCTTCTTAGTGCTGGGACTTAAAGTGTGCACCCCCTGCCCAGCAGTCTTTGTTTGCATGTGTGGTTTGTTTGTGGTGTATCCACATGTATTGGAAGCCAGAGAAGAATGTTGACTATCCATCTTCCATCACTCACCCATCTGGGTGTTTCTTTGAGACAGAGTCTTTCTGTGAACTCTGAGCCATGGTTCTCTCCTTTGTACTTCCAGCAGGACTAGGATCACACGCCCAGCGTCCACTGTCCATGCGGGTCCTGGGAAGGCAAGTGTTCTTACAGGCTAAGCCAGCTTCCCAGCCCGACAGGTGTTTTGAAACCAGCTTTGATGATTTTGTTTTTTTTTACATGTGTAGTATCCTGGGTGCCATGTATGCACATGTGTGCAGGTGTGCACACCCTTGTGAACATACATGCAGAGACCAGAGGATTACATTGGGTATCTGTTATTGCTTTTTGGTTTTCTTTGAGATGGAGTTAATTACTGAAACTGGAGCTGCCATTTTTCAGTCACAGTTGGTGGACCAGTGAACTCCAATGGTTCAAATCTCTCTCGGCTCCCCAGATGTGGGTTACAGAAGGCATTTGTGACTATGACCTGCTATTTACATGGGTGATAGGAATCAAACTGGGGCCCCCATTCTTGTGTGGCAAGCACTCTTACTCCCTGAGCCATCTCCCCAGCACCCCAGCTTTGAAGATTTTAAAGAACTTAATTTGTATTAAATGCCTTCTTATGAAGCTGCGTGCATCTGTATCTGCGTGCATCTGTATCTCCTTGCTACTGACCTTACTAATTTTCCATCTTGATTTTTAGAAGAGGCACTTAAATGTAATTGATGTGAATTAGCATTTGGTGACCTGGAGAACTCACAGCCTCATTCCAGTGATGTCTGGTAACTGCACAGTGAAGAAAGCTGATCTGTGAAGAGTGGAGTGAGGTGGGGGAGGAAATGTCTCTTCAGGAACCTGTCTGACCCCTGCTTTTCATTTCCCTTTAAGCTGGGATCAGTGAATTACAGGGTGGTAACACCACCCCTCAGTGTTTAAATCAAGCTTACACAGAGGATATTGACAGAGGTTATACCTCCATAAATATATGTCTGGCTACCAAGGTAGATCAGCGTGCCAGTTATAAGTGGCAGGAGAGGTAACTTTTTTGTTGTTGTTTTTTGAAGTAGGGTCTCACTTTAGCCCACGATGACCTGGACCTCACTCTTTAATACCATGCCGACCTTAAACTTACAGTGATCCTCCTACCTCTGCCTCCTATTATGTAGGTCTTGCGTGTAGATAGTGTCAACCACTGTGAGGTCATAAATACCATGGCCACTTTTTGTCTGAAAATCAGTGTCACAAAGCACTCATCCCCTCCTTTTGGCTCATGAATATTCATATTCTTTCCACCACCTCTTCTGCAATGTTTTCTGTACCTTGGAGGGTGTAATTGAGATGTCTCAGTGCTGAACACACCACTGACACTTCTCAGTACATTGGTGAGTTTCTCGTCTCCCCAGTGGTCACAGCCATCTGAAAAGAGAAGCTTTTCTAACCAGAAGTGAAAGTAGCACTAATATATGGGCATAAACGTAAGTATTTAGAGGGCAGTTTGGTGGGCATGATGTATCTATTTAGCCAGACACAGTAGTAGTTGGGGTTATGACCTCCCCATCCATAGGCTTTTTATTAGTTTTTCTGTCCCAGAGGTGAATTCCCTCCTGTGGAGCAGGCCTCACGTCCAGTCAGAGCAGTTAGTTTCCCCCATAACAGACATGCCACCATTGTACCATTTGGTACAGTTCACTTGACTGACAAGGGAGAGGTAACATTTTGATGACAGAATTTTACATTTTTGCTTGGCTGCTACATGCATATGATATTCCTTCAGCAGAAGAGATTGTGATGGAGGGCAGCAGTCCTCCCCTCCCCTCCTAACAACTTTTTTTTTAAATATTTTATTTATTCTTTTCTTTTTTATTTAATATTCATTCATCAAGCAGAGAGAGAGGGGGAGAGAGAGAGAGAGAGAGAGAGAGAGAGAGAGAGAGAGAGAGAGAGAGAGAGAGAACACCAGGGCCACCACCTTGTGGGTCTGGGTCTGGTTTATGTGGGTCCTGGGGAATTGAACCCAGGGCCTTAGGCACTGGAGGCAAGTGCCTTAACCGCTGAGCCATCTCTCCAGCCCTCCTAACAACTTTTATTAGTTGACTTTCTGCTAAGGATTTTCAGTTAACCTAACTTACCTTTTTCTATTTTCAGCCCTTTAATTCTTCACTGGGTTGGTGACTTTCAAGTAACGGACTTCTTTATTTCTTGTGTGCATGCTCTGCTCCTTCGCCCTCTGTGCACCCATCTCCCCTTTGACTCCACAGCGTCAGCTCTGTAACGCTTACATCCTGCCTGATACTCTCCGAGACTGTTCTTGTGCTTCTGTCACCAAGACCTACAAGTTACAAAAGTCAGTGAATACTATCACTGGTGGCTCAGTGATCAGGTAGGAAATAGTCTTCATCTCCACTGACCACTCACTCATAAGATCATAGTTTCTAGATCTTTCTTGATTAATGCAGATGTGTACTTCAGGGGCTTAAAAGTTATGCTTAATTTCATATTTGAATTGTTTTTTGTGTTATATTTTCCCTTTGCTTTTACTGAATTTTATGATTACCTTCTCTCTGTCTCTGTCTCTGTCTTTGTCTCTCTCTCTCTCTATCTCTATCTCTCTCTCTCTCTTTTCCTGCCCTCAAAATCCTGAGGTTGGGCCTGGTAGCTCCCTTGTTCATAGGGGAAGCAGGTCAGATGGCTCGGCTCCACCATTCCTAACGCAGATGCCATGCTGGTCCTCTCCTCACTCCCCAGCACCTGCGTCTTTCCATTTCCCACTGCAGCAGTGAATGTTTGTGATATGAAATGCTGATGGAGAAGTGGGTGTGAAAGCCAGATGCTAGTTCCATAGGAACCTTTGCCAGCCAAGTCTCAGCTCCCTGTGTGTGTTGCCTCATGCTCTCCAGAGATACTGTAAGATCAGAGCCCCCAAGGCAGCTGTGTTCAACTATTTCAAAGTGGACTTTCCTCAGCCAGTTAGATATTTTAAGTAAATTGAATTTTCACTGAGCTAAATCATAATGTTTACATGAGGTTAAAGTTTGGGTCTCTGGGACTCTTGGGTTTGCTCATCTGGAGCATCATGATGAGGACCAGACACTTAGGTGACAGATGTGGACCTCCCTCTCTGGAGCCTAGTCTGGCTCTAGCCAACAGAGCTTCAGAATCCCTGATGTTTGTCTTTTTAAGCTCTAAAACTTAGCAGCCATTTGCGATAAAATAGGTCTAAAAGGTCTTCTGTGCTTCCTTTCTATGCTAAGCAGAAAATGAGCCGTGTAATCATTTATTAATGACTCCAGGTCATTGTCATGAAGCTGGGTATTGTACTGTGCAGTTTTTGATTGATGGCTGATTTTTATAGTCTGGAATGAGATGTAATATAAAGGGAGATAAATAACAGTGAGGGAAAAAATAAAAGCAAGGCTGGAAACAAGAAGGGAGGTTCAAAAGTATCTCCCATGGTGTGACCTGAAGTCGTCTGTTGGGGGAGGAGGGGATGGGTGCTCCGACATGGAAGTGCCCTGGGGTGCTCTCTTGTCTTTCCCATTCTTTCCCCTCCTTCCTCATCCTTTATATTCCTTACTTTCATTGACAAAGAAGTTTTCTTCTGTTCTTTCCTGAAATCTTTATTTATGACAGCTTGAGAAGGGGTGGCAGAGTCACATTCCTATACTTGGTGAGTGTTGATGATTGCAAGCTTCATCTCAGGCGTCTACAATCCCACATTCAGTAGTATGTACTTGCTTAGTGATGTAATCCCCATTCTTCCGGTTCTGTGCAGAGTAACCATAGTCAGGTCACCCAAGACCTGCAGGGACAGGCACAGGAGCCTGAGAGGGTTGGATGTGTGATCAACATGATTTAGTCAGAGGTACCAGTGTCTGAGTATTGGGCTCCAGCCTGCCAGGTGGTACAAAAATGAATACTGTTAAACTTACCAAACAATCCCCAATTCAGAGCATTTCCTTTGCAATTTCTAAGAGGTAACAGACCCTTGTAGAAATGATCTATCCAACTTTTAAAATATATTTTATTTATTGAATTAGAAAGAGAGAGAGAGAATGAATGGGCACGCAAGGGCTTCCAGGCACTGAAAAATGAACTCCAGACACACGCACCACTTTATGCATCTGTCTTTATGTGGGTCTTAGGGAATGGAACTCAGGTCCTTATGCTTTGCAGGCAATCGCCTCAACCCGCTAAGCCATCTCTCCAGCCCGCCAACTTTTTTTTTTTTAAGTAGAGAGAGACAGATAGAATGGGCACACCAGGGTCCCCAGCTGCTGCAAATGAACTCCAGATGAATGTGCCCCTTTTGTGCGTCTGGCTTTACGTGGGTACTGATACTGGGGAATCAAGCATGGGTTATTAGATTTTGCAGGCAAGCACCTTAACTGCTAAGCCATCTCTCCAGCCCCCAACTTTTTTTTTAAGTTTTATTTATTTGCATGCGTGCATGCAGGTTTTGTGCTGATGTTGGTCCATCTTTACATGGGTGGCTGGGGAGTTGAACCCAGACTAGCAAGCTTTACAAGCAAGTACCTTTAGCTGCTGAGCCATTTCACCAGCCCCACGTCAAACATTTTGACATTGTGACATGACATTGTCATCTATGGAGTTGATGCTTGAGAACTGCATAATCCAATAACAACAACAAAATCAGGACCAGGCATGGTGGTGCAGAGGTCAGATCACTGTGAGTTTGAGGCCAGCCTGAGTCTACATAGTGTATTTCAAGTCAGCCTGGCCAGTGAGACCCTATCTCAAAAAACAAACAAACAAAAAGTCAAAGGAATATCAATGTTGCTTGTGCTGGACTTCCTTCATAGCTGCAGCTGCGCTCAGCTCACAGGTCAGACAGGCCTGCCAGTGCCCTGAGGATGCTGAGCTACTGCACGCTGGGGAGTCCTGCTGTATGCACTTAGCGTGTGTCGTTGTTATCCTCATGTTCCTAGCACACTGAGTCTCACACTCTAGGAGAGTATTTCTTTTATTTTGTCAAGATGATTGTTAAGTAAGCTACACTGTCCCTCAGTGCCTGGGCTATCGTTGCTGTTTTGACTTCATTTTTATTCAAAGTTCACTTAAAAAGGGTTTTCTGTATTTATTTTTAATTTTAGGGATTTTCCATCCTCTCTTGGCTAGTCACTTATGCTCTTGTTCTCATCTTTGCACTGCAGTTAAAAAGCTGTAGCTTTATGTCTGGTTCTTCACATGGGTCCCTTTTAGCACCAGTACTGTAGACTGTTCCATATAACTACTGGTTTCTGTGTTCCTGCAGTGTGTTTATAGTTCATGGTATTGAGAGTTGAAATAAGTTCAGGCAGAGGTCGTATGTACTAGAGCTGTTCTAGTCTTGTAAATGAAGATGGAGGAAGAAAGAAATGTTTAACTTGTGAAACCATGAGTGCTTAAAGAGACCTGCCCCAATGTCTTCTTCATATCCTTCAGCATTGAAGCGCAGGGCTTTTCTTCTCCTGTGGTGAGGGTGTCTGGATTGCTGAATGTGGCTCATTAGATCAGGGTATTAAGGTGAGAAATTCAAACCATGCGGCCCCTCCGAGTTCACTGCTGTTTGCTAAGCCTTCTAAGCTGAGGCTGGGAACAGCTCGGCTTCTTGGGAGCCACTCGTGGAGGAGGTGTGTTGCTGGGGTAGACCTTGAGGTTGAGTAGCCTGCTGGATGGTCAAAACCAGCTAGCTTCCTTTGTTCTCTCTTGTATGAAGATGAGATGTTCCAGCTGCCTGTTCCACCATGCCTAGCCTTCCCCACAAAACTGTAAGCCTGAAATAAACCCTTTCTTCCATGAGTTAGTCTGATCAGGTGTTTTATCCCAGGAACTGAGATAACTGCTCAGTGAGTAACCAGACGCACTGCCTGACCGAGTCTGACTCCACCACACTTCCTTCATCCCCTACCTTTATTTCAGCTTCTTGGTCCCACCATTCTGGGGGCTTCTCTAAGGGTCTGCATAGCCTACAGAACCCACTCCTGCTGCCCTTCCCTCTTGACCTCTTGCTGAGTGTGGATGATAAATGTGTCTAGATGTTCCAGCCTGAATGTTTTGCAGTGACAAAACAGTTTTATTTCAGAATGGAATGGCATCTGTGCTTGTTGCTTTTTGAAACATTGTTAGCATGCAGCAGCGAAATGACTGAAAACGGGAGACACACGCTGTATTTTTGTCCTGCCAAAGAAAAATCATTACCTCAGCAGGGCAGCATAAGGCACAGAAGTGTGGACCTTGCCTCCTAGTGTTCTGTCTTGCCTACTTGTGCTGCCTGCAGGAGCATGGAGTCTGCATTTATGCTGCTGTGCTCTGGTAATTGCATTTACACAGAAGACTGCATTAGAAAGATGCTGGAACTGGTTACAGTGAAGTGTGTGGAATAGAATGTGGTTAGCTGGGTGTTGTGAATTATTAATTGTGGTACTCAGTGTTCTTAGTGGCCAGGAGAGGCTTCCTGGTTATGATAAATAAGGATGCAGGATTTGCTTGTTAAGTTTGTGCACTACATAGTTTTTTTTTTTAATTAAAAGGATTCAAGGGTGAACTGAGGCTGGCTTGAAAGAAGAAATGGAAAGCTCTGTGGGATAGGCCCCAGGCAGTCTTGCCTGCTATTTGCAGGCAAACGAGACTGGATCTGCACACATAGCCCCATGTGCTTGACAGGTGGGGGAGTGGTTCATTAGAATGCAGTGGACCCCATGTATCAGCTGCCTTGAGTGTTCAGATACAGAAGCTGAGTTCTGTTAGTGCTGTTTACTTAGGACATGGTGCCTTTTGTAAGGTCCCTAGGGAGTCTCTGAAGGTAGCTGCATGGCAGGTTGTTGTACCTCCCAGGGAGTGGTGCTCCCTTGTTTTGCTTTATGGAGCCTGCGTACTGAGACATCATTGTGCAGTTGTCCCCACTGTCCTTTACCAGGACTTTGCTTTCCTTGAGCCGACCGCTGGAGGATGGACACTCACTCTCCAGTAACATTACATCTGTGGGACTCTTGTAGGGGCCCTGGGCATCCTGGGTGCCAACTACTGCATCTGACCACTGGTGTGTAGCACCTACACCTGTTGTGGTAGAGAGAAAGCCCTGACCCACCCAAGAAACTAGAACCCAGTCATGTTCCCAGCCCATTAGAAGAGGGATGCAGGCTGTTGTGCCTCGTTGAAGCAGGGTAGCACCACAGGGTGACACCAATTTGCTGATTCGTCTGCTGACATCGTTGTAATTCACAGAATCTTTGGTTCTTCCCCCGCTTAGTCCCTGTTCCGGCTCTGATTCACTTAGACAGCTGGCTTGATAATCGTTCCCAGTTAATTCAATAACCTCTCTCAGAGCTAGTGTTTCCTTATCTGTAAAATAAAGTGGTCCATCTATGATCTCTAAGGGCCTTTCTGTACTGTCCTGTGGTTTGAGATATTTCCATAATTGATGATGTGAACTGTATGCTTTTAAGAAAGAAGAATAGGGTAATGGAAGGTTCTGGAAGCAGAAGGAAGGGTAGAGAACAGAAGGAGCGAAGGAGACAAGAACACAGACACCCAGAAGAGCAGGCTCAGGAGAATGGAGCTGAAGATGCCACCTGGGAGGGGCCAGTGGCCTTGGCTTCCTCATGAGGTCTAATCAGAGGTGCCAT
The DNA here is from genome assembly GCA_004024765.1 of Zapus hudsonius. Lineage (NCBI taxonomy): Eukaryota > Metazoa > Chordata > Mammalia > Rodentia > Dipodidae > Zapus > Zapus hudsonius. Next base: position 26,660 of record PVHP010009327.1, on the reverse strand, counting down.
GGCCAATGTCTGCAGAGCACAGTCATGAGTGTAGAGCAGGGTAGTCCATGCCTGTGTTGATGGTGCTGAGGCTGGCATGCTGCTTTTTTAGCCTAGGTGCTGTTCTGTGGTGTCCTTTATCACACTAAGTCCCAGCCTGGCCCTGTCTGAGTATGGAAATAGGAAAACTGTGGGTAGGTAGAGAGCTTAGAACCTGATTCTTCTCTTGGTGTGTGGAAATTAGCCTAAGAATTTGGGCTTACCTGCCTTTTGCCCTGCTGTTTACTCTGCATCCCATTTACCTCTCACTGCAATCAGAAAGCCAGACCTTACACCCTCTGTGGCCAAGGAAGCAGTTCTGTCCAGCATTTCTGTCGTGGTGTAAGGGCAGAGACATGCAGACCTGGAGACCTTTATCTCCAAACCCACGTTTCCTTCTTCTCTACTTGGCAAATCTCCGCAACAGTCCCGAACACATGTGCCATATTCCACATTGTTCACAAGGGTCTTTTTTTTCTTTTACTTTTTGCCTAGCTTCATCAGAGAGCCATCTAGATCAAAGTGCAGGAACTAGGCGTTGTACCTCAGACAGTGTCATTAAGACGCAGGCTCATTTGTTCGCTCAGTTGGTTCTTCTCTTAGTACTTCCCACGGAGGTTTCTTCTGTGTTGTGATGAAGGTATCCTGTTCCAAGCACAGCAGAGGAGAGTGCAGACATTCTAGTGAAAACTGGAATGGACCATACTTGTGTCCTGTGCTTCGCCCAGAGGTTTTAGTACCTGCCAAGTGGGGGGGGGGGGCTGTGAGTGTTGGAGGGAGTTCAGTTCAGGCTTCATTGGCCAGCCCAGATGTATGTGCATAGGGCTGGGAGACCAATGGTATTCCCTAAAGACAGAGCCACCACCCAAGAATGTTTAACTGTTTGCTGGGGACAGACGTAACAGTGATCACACGTCCCTGCTAGAGTTCTACATAGCTGAATATGTAGAGGGGTGGCTGCTGTTCTTTCCTGTGGGGAAGCAGTGTTCTTTGGCTTTTCTAGCTCGTGGCAGAATGCCTCTTATAGTCTTGATCATCATGCTCAGTTATACTCAGGTAAATTCAAGCAAGTGGTTCTGTTTAATTGTAACAGATCCAGAGAATTAATTTTATATTTAGAACTATAACTTCTCTGAAAGAATTAAACCATCGTGTAAGGGTTTATTTATTTTTGCTTTGACACACTGAGAGGAGAGACTTGGAGGAGTAGGGAACAGTTTTGAATGTCAGAAAGGATGGAGTTGTTTTGAAGGTAGGCTTCAACTTGACATAGATAGCCTGAACCCCTGTTTAGCAGAAATTGGAAACATCTAGAACCGAAGGATACATTGTAAACCAGTGTATGCTGCTTGGAAAGGGAAAACCATGTATGTATGTTAACCACACATCAGAAGGGCGGTGTTGGTGAGCATGTGCTTCACAGTAGCAAGCCTTCCTGTAAGTTCTGTTTCCTAGAGGGTTTTGTGCCTTGTGAATCCCGTTACTGTCATTGCACATGGGGACCTGGGGATACTTGGTTTCTCTTAGAGCCTTTGTCATTAGCTATACAGTGTATCTTCCTTACCCATGGGTTCCATATCCATGGATTTCACTAACCAAAGACCAGAAATATTTTAGGCAGAAAATTCCAAAATGTTCTAGAAAGTGAAACTAAGTTATTGTGTACAGAGAACTATGTTGAACTCAGGTGAATGTAGCAGTGTGTGTGTGTGTGTGTGTGTGTGTGTGTGTGTGTGTGTGTGTGTGTGTGTTTTGGCCTGTTGCCTGTCACACACTGCAGTCTCCAGTGTCCATTTGAGCACATGATTGAACATGTAGACCTTTTCTTGTCATTATTCCATAGACAATACAGTATGACAACTATTTGCATAGCAGTTGCCTTGTGTTATTATAAGCAATCTAGAGATGATTGAAAGTATAGGGATGAGTGATTACTATACCATTTTGTGTAGGTGGCTTGAACATCTCACAGGGATCCTGGAGCCATCCTCCCATGTGCAGAGATGACTGAGCTTTCACCTGCACAGACACACCTCAGGCTGCCTCTTCCGGCCATCCATGGTTGTGTGCCTGGTGATAGGAAATAGAACAAGGAGAGCTTAGTACTCAGGGATGGGCTCTCTAGCATTCACATCTAACAATTTTAAGACAGGTTTTCTTTTATTAATCTGAGAGACTGACTTCTGTATGGCCAGCTTAGGGTATTCCATAGCTTCTTAATACTCAGTATAAATCAACTAGAAGAGAAGATGGTGGAGAATACTGGGGAGAACCAATACGTCAAGAAGAGAGAGCCAGCTGTCTCCATGAGATGGTCACCTCCACCTCATCTGCATGGGCCCAGAAGTCATTACAGGGAAAGTGGTGACACAATACTGCTCTCATGGCTAGCCTGAAAACCAGTTCAGGGAAATGGTGACAGACACTGGTCACTCAAACCTCATAACAATAGAGATCCAGAGACTGTGGAGAAAGTGACACTAAATCAGATCCCTATCTTGCCCACCAAGGCTCAGGGTGCTGAAAGATTGCCCCAGGATGGGTGGGAATAGCCTGAAACACTGTGTTTGCCCTATCCCTGCAGAGACTGACTGAGGCCTCTTGGTCCCCACATTGAATACCAATGAACCCACTGAAGAAGACCCTCAGCAGAACTATCTCCTTTCCAACTTCCTGATCCAGCCAGCTTCCTCAGCCCTCCACTCAGATTATCTGGGTTCTTTTCCTTCCTAGCTCCTTCCTATGGTAAACATTTTGAAGTGAGCAACTCTGTCTTCAACAAAACATCCTACCTCCCCGTAGACTTCCCCAGGCTACAGCTTGCAGCCAAGCTCCATATTCTGGGGGATCTTATACACCCCCCCTCCAAATTTTCCCATACTATATCTTCTCCACTCCCCTTTCTGTTCCTGTGTAGGCTCTCCTCTCCTCTGCTGCTCCTGCTTTTCACATGAAGTTCTAAAGTTCCCTCCTCTGTCCTTGGCTTGCAGCTCTGCCTTCTGCCTGGTTTTTACTGACTCTCCAGCCCCTGTTTCTATCATGCTGTACTTTGATAAATTTACTGGTCACACTATTCTTTTTGCCTTTATTTGTACCTGCTTCCTGCTGTTTCTTGGTTTGAATCTAATTCACTTATTTATCCAAAGACATATAACTCAGGAACACATGGTTTATCCACCTTGCATTCATTGTTACTTGCAGTAAAGTAAATAAGGATGATGTTTTGTTTTGTTTTGAGACAGGGTCTCATGTAGCCCAGGCTAGTCTTGAACTTCATTGAAACTGGCCTTGAACTCGTGATCCTCCTACTTCAACCTCTCAAATGCTGAGATAGAAGCCACTTTTTTAATGTTTTATTTAATCAGTTTGATTTTGTAACCAGGGTGGAAGGACCACATTTACTGTGCCCAAATTCTTATTCTTGAAGCTTCCGAAGAGTACAATTATCTCCTTTGTAGGTATCCTTTTCAACATAATTTGTTAAAAATTTTAAAAAGCAGTATTGTTAGCCTTTCAATTATTTGCATTTCTCAAGTAGCACCAAGACAGCAGATTCTTTAAGATTTTTCTGTTTTTATCACTGGTACTAACACCAGGAGAAATGAGTTTGTGAGGCTTTGAGAAGTGTAACACTAAGGCCACTCTTCCTATAAAGGTGTACCTGAAGAAATAAAAAACACATATGATGGCTTCTTTCCCCCCTTCATAATTGAGATATAAATCATTTTATTAAGTTTTCTGCACCCAGAAAGTATGCCAGCAGGTTCTCATTTCTATGTCTGAAGGCTAAAGGACCCCATATGGCTTTTGTACTTCTGGCGGGTCTGTTTGTTCACCTGCTTCCCTTGCGTAGTTGTCTGTTTGCTCTGGGGCTTTGCTCCCGAGTTGGTGAGGGTTTCTCAGTATCTTCAGACCTCATCCTTCAGTTAACATTCATGTTACCTTGTGTATTTATCTTCATCCTATGTCTTAAGATATTTCCCCTAGGAATTCTAGCTCTGAAATATTTAAAATGTTGACTTCAAAGTCAGCAGGACTGTGCCAAATGCACTTCTGAAGATAAATGAGGAAGCTCTTGACAAAGGACAAAGTCAAGGCCCTCAACTCAAGCAGGATGCAGCATGTCTCAGGGTAGGTGTGTTCATGGTTGCAGAAAGGGAAGCCTTATACTGAAACACAGACAAGCGGTCATTTCCGTGGGACACTGGCTCCCTGGCACTCTCAGCCTCTGTGGTGGGTCTTCCTGCTCACCCCCTAACCCCCACCCACACACACTACTTAGAGAGAACCACAAAGCCCTTGGCTCTGCATTGCTCCTGGGGTCCTGACCTGTGACCTGTCCTGTGTACTGAGTGGGGATTGAAACTAAACTCCAGTTGGTCAACCTGGACTGCGTGTAGTTTGGGATTACAAAAACAAGGTGGCTGTTTGGAGAGGCTGAAGATTAGCCAGGGGCCTGCTGTCCACAGTAATGGAGAAGAGTTACTTGGGGCCATGACTTCCTCATGGCAGTAACCTCAAGAAAGCATGTGCCTACAAACACCAATGTTTACATTGGTATCAATTTTTGTCTGTTTTGCAAGTAAGATATTTTGTTTCTATTCAAGATCTCCAAGATGTCATTATACCCACTGAATCATAAGTATCATGAAATTTAGTTTTTAACTTGCTAAAAAGTAACCTTTGCCTAGAACTGCAGTTAGTTCAGAAAGAGAGATATACCTCCAAGCAGACTGATACTTGAGCAGCTCATATTCTTAACAGCCCCAAAGGGCAAATGCTGTGGCGCTCACACCCCCACTGGCAGTGGAGGGTTTGCCTCAGGGTGGTGCAGTGTACCCCTCAAATCAGGTCAGTGAGCATGATTGAGTGAGTGAACATGATGAGTGAATGAATGCTTAGGCAGGAAAATACTGCATATAGACTAGAGGCATTAGAAAAGCAGAGGAAGGACTCAGAGGAATCCGCAGGATCCAGTTTTCAGTAGTAAAGAGCATCGAGGGCCTTCCAGGCCGGTGAGCCAGCAGGGAATCCAGCCTGTAGCAGAAGGGCCACTTGGAGAGGAAAGCTTGGAGTAGAGGTTACTCTGAGGACATGGACTTTTATCCCAAGTGCGATTAGATTAGCAGAGTAATGTAACAGAAGTTGATTTGCTTTACTTTGTTTCCAGGAATGATGATGTGGGTGAGAGTGTATAGAATGGACTAGAATAGGGAGTGACCGGAGTGGCAGTTTATGTTGATAGAACTGGAATGAAGGCAAGTCTGGAAGAGAAGAGAGGTCAGCCATGGTCTTTGATCAGGCCATGGGGATGCCTGGGCTCTGCCAGGAAGGATAGGCTGTCAGTGTTTTATTATCATGAGTCAGTGAGGCAGGGGACTGAAATCATGCTGGGACTTAGGAACAAGGATGCCTGCTTCCTTGTCAGCTGGATGACTCACAGAAACCCAAAGAAGAGGATAGAACCGGTTGGAAGACAAAGCAATGGGGACCCCTAGGTCAGTCTCTGTGCCATGAAGAGGGGTGTAGAGACAGTCACAAAAAGGGTTCCAGATTCACCTCTGGGAATAGACCCTAGGTACTTGTGACAGAGATGCTCATCTTATTGCAAACCACACCTTTCACACACTGACTTTTATCAGGTAGCCCAGGTCATTTGACACAAGACACCACCAAGTGTCACTAGCCTCAGAGCAACAGACAGTGTCAGAAAGTCTTGAGACCATCTCAGAGATAGAAATGGTGTCTGAGAGTGTATGAAGGAGAATATGACATTCATTTGTGAGGTTGAAGGGATGGGATTGGGGGGAAATGGGGAGGCTGAGGAGTAAGGACAAAGAATCCTTGGGAAGGTGAGAAGTGTGACTCTAGAAACTCAGAATGAAATAGCTGTACATGGCATGGGGCTGGCGCTAAGACGAGCTTGAGAAACTCAAGCCATCTATTCATTCATTCCACAAATTGCATACTGCCTGGCTCAGACATACCTGCACTGCTGGGTCCTCAGATATACTACAAATAGATAAGAAGAAATGCCAGAAAAGGCTGAGAATTGAGGGGGGTTTCCCATCTAAAATGTGCGAGAGAGTAAGGAAATGGAACACCCAGAAAGAGAAGAAACCTGCCTAGTAAATTGGAGGAGGAGTGAAGGAGAGCACTTTCAGATCTCTTGTCTGCATAGCAGGTGCTGACCTTCTCCTTGTGCAAAACAGACCATTCTTCACACAGTCCCTGCAGGAGGAGGGAGCTTTCCTGACCACTAAACCCCCTGCTGCTGGGAGCTCAAGTTCACAGACAGCTCCTTGGAGTGCCTCGGGCTGCACACATCTGGGTTTTCTGTTAATGGAGTTACCAAATTACCAAGCTTCCTTGTACATGTCACTCAGATGTCCCTGGGAACCTAATGAGCTGCCACCTGGTTCTTTTCTCTAACTTAGTCTTGGTGTCTGTGGTGGTTTGATTCAGGTGCCTGCCACAAACTTACGGGCTCTGAATGCTTGATCCCCAGCAGATGGCAATTTGGGAATTGGAGCCTTGTTGGAGGTGTGGTATTGGGGTGGGCATAACCAGCTTCCCTTGCCAGTATGTTTTCTATGGGTGTTTTATCTCAGCAACAAAAAGTTAACTGCAAGAGTGTTTAAGTACTTCTCAAATTTTTGGTGCCACACACTACACAGCACTTCGCATCTCACCTTTGGATATGCTCTGTCTTCCTTCCGGGTCCCTGCCACCCAGCCAGTACCTAGGTTTGTTTTCTTTCCCTACCCTTCCCATTCCACTCCTGACTGACCTCATGCTACTAGGTCCACCAGCTTTTGTCTTCAGTTTGTCTTGACCTTACGCTGGGCTCTCCTTGTACCCTTTCCCTGCTGGCTTTCAGCACTCTGCTGACTGGTGAAGCCGTGTACACCTTGAGTTCCTTGGAAGAAATGCATGTTCTGAGACTGAACGGCCTCTGGGTTCTGTGAGAAGCATCAGATTCCTTTTTTTTTTTTTTTTAAGATTAAATGAGATTTAAAAGAAGGGAAAAAATCATGAAATTTTACTACCTGATGATACAGTATTGTTGCATTTTCACATATGCTTTTGGTTTTCCTATTCATATAGAAATGTTTGAAAAGAAAACAGCTGCAACCTCGTTTTTGGAGGCTGCTTTTGTTGAGTGTTCTAACATTAGCTTTTCCTAGTAACTCTTTATGGAACATGATTTTTAATGGCCTATGCTTCCTTAAGTGTCTTTTGAGCACAAAATTGCTACAAAGTCTAACAATGTTATGTAGGTTGTCTCCATGGCTGAAGGGGCTGGTGGACTTTTAAAAGATATTTTTGTTGTGGGATTGATGCAGTCAGCTTCGAGTTGCTGGAACAAACACCTGACCAGAATGGAAGGAAGGAGGTTTATTTCAGGCTCACAGATTCCAGGGGAACACCATCAATGGCAGAAGAAACCGATTCATTTCCATAGATCATGGCAGGCAGGCAGCACCATAAAACCCAACAGAAAAACGATTCACACACACTGGAGCTGGACTCCACCTCTGCCCCCTGGAGACTCAAGGTTCCAGCCTGAGTCTACGGGGCCACACATTAAAACTTGTGTAGGGATATAATAGCGACCACAGAAATTTATAAAATGTCAATGTCTAGCTTGTAAGAGGAGCACTTGTGACAAGACAGAGATCACAACCACTCGGGGACTTTCTTCCTTTTGTTGTCTAGTCATATCACATGACACTGCTGTTATCAGAAACTATTTCACGGGCACCCTAGAAACCACAGTAGGTTGTCTTCAATGTTATTAGATAACGTCCAATTGTCACTTTGTTTTCCCAAGTACTTGTACAAGTTTATATTCCCACAGCAAGGTACAGAACTTTATGAGTCATTCACTCCCTGACCCCTGTATTCTCTCCTTATTCCTGTGACTTAATACTGGAAGAAGACACCATGGGGGTTATTTTGGCTCATGGTTTGAGAGACACTGTCCTTTGCAATGGGGGAGGCATGGTGATAGGAGCGTGGGGTGGCAGATCAGAGAGAGATAAATGCTGGTGCTCAGCTCAGTTCTCCTTTGTATTCAGTCTAAGGCCCTGACCCATGGGATGATGCCATCTACATTCAGAATGGGCCTTCTCCCTTCAGTAAAACCCCTGGAAATCCCTCTCTCAGACACTTACAATGGATAATTCCAAATCCAGTCAAGTTGGCAAACATTATACCATGCCTTAAAGTTGTCTGGCATTCTCGTTTCTCCATTTCTTGGGTGTAAAATAGTGACTGCCTGCGTTAAAACACGTCTATGTGCACTAACGAGATTGAGCCACATGTCTTCTTTATGTGGGTGAAGCATTCATGTCTTCAGTCATATCGCTTCCCATGAACAGGCCAGAAAGGAAGAGGGGAGAACATTCCCTACCCTTCAAAGCCACACCCAGAGTTAGTTACTCCTCCACACTTGCTCACTCCCATTGGCAGGAGCATGGTTCTGTGGACACCCCGAGCTGCAGGATAGGCTGGGAGTGTAATGACTATTCCACACACACGTTTAACTAACCAGAAACTTCACAGAAGTGGATCAGGGGAGCACTAATGAGTTGAAAATCTGAGTAGCATTTAGCCCAGGGAAAAGGCTATAAGTATGTGCTAGTGAACTTTTCCTCACAAATGCTAACCTTTCATATTATGAAAACGTCACTAAAAGTGCTTAATATTATAACTTGCCAAATTTGTTTTCATTTTCACTTCAGAAATGTACAGTTTCAATGAAAACAAAAAAAAAGAAATGGTAGGAAATGTGAAGTCTTAAAAATTTAAGTGAAATTTATAATACATTCAGTTAATTAACCATATAAATGTCATGATCATTATTTTTCTAAAGTAGTTTGGAAGATGAATTATCTTTTAATCATTTAGAACTGAAATGGGTCTCTTAACATCTGTTTTTATCAAGTTCATGTTCATTTTAAGCTAAAGTATACAAGTTAGATGATAAGTTTTAAGCTGTTGTATGTGAGAGTTTTGTGGGTTTAAAATGTTATGATCATGTGTCATTCCCCCCACCATACATATAATTTAATGCAAATTCTCTTCCAAGGTATGGTGTGAGTCCTGAGAACATTATCCTCTACGGGCAGAGCATTGGCACAGTCCCCACTGTGGACCTGGCATCACGGTATGAGTGTGCGGCGGTCATCCTCCACTCTCCTCTGATGTCTGGTTTGCGTGTGGCTTTTCCAGACACCAGGAAAACATACTGCTTTGATGCTTTCCCCAGGTAAGCTCACGTTTGTACAAAGGTAAAGTTGGCCAGTGGCCAGAGTCCACATCTGAGGCTGCCATAACTGTGTACCACTACTCAATACTGATGGAGTGTCCTCCACATCAGCCCTGGGTAGGCACCATTAGGGATGTGAAGCGAGTGTGACATGTGTAGAGACTTTAGCCTCCTGGGCTGGCTGCATTTGGAAAGTCTCTAGATGGTGGATAAATACCTTGGATGTGCTGATGCTTGGACTACCTAATCTGACTATAATGTAGACTTAAAAAAATAAATAAAAGCACCCTCATATCCTTCAGTCTTCCTAAGGAAGTTCAGTATTCATTCAATTCATTTCTAGAGGAATCTGCAGTAGTGAATTATAAAGTGCTCCATGTGAAAGGTACGATAAAGCAGTGCTCTAGACACTAAGGTGAAAACAACACAGCACACATCTAAAAATGGTTTCTTAGTCAGTGAAGGTAAGGGAAAGGTGGCATGCTCAGTTAATCTTCGTAAAGAAAATAAACTGTAAGCAATTTATAAGCCCTGCAGACATTGAGTGAAGAATGCACCCCCTTCTCCTGCTTTTGCACTTTTAGCAGGCAAGCTCTGTGTGTGTGTGTGTGTGTGTGTGTGTGTCTGGGATTTTGCACCCTAGGGAAGCCTGAGAGCCCGAGCGCACAGCCAGCCCGGGGCCTGTCCTGCGAGCCCAGCCCCTGCTTTTTCCTAGCTCCCACCAATGGGAGGGAAGAAAATGATGTGAACAAAAGCCAGAGCAGAGGGGCGACTTTGTAAGCTTTTTTTTTTTTTTCTTGGCTGTTGGTTTTTCCTTTTAACCTATATAATGTGGAAATATTTTTTTTTATAAAAGTATTTGCCCCCTAGCTTTTCCCATGGTACATTGCTGCAGCAGCCAGATACTGTGCCAGTGTGGCTGTCTAGTTTATATCGCCACTTTACAAAAAGCCTCCACAGAAGTAATGCATGCTCTCAGGAATTTGATTGTCCTGCTAATTGCCACTCTTCAGCTCTTTCTGGGGAAAGAACTACAGCATTTGGCTACATAAACTAACGTGTTCCACTGACTGTCTTGTTTCACAAGACAAAACCTCTGTGAACACTGGATGAACTTCAGTTCTGTGCAGTAGTTTGTGCCGGGCTTAAATGAAACATAGCCTCCTGGGAAATGTGCCCTTCTAGTAGTGTGGCGGGGAATGCTAAGTAGGCCGATGTGCTTAGCAAATGTGACCTTATTTGTGCTGAATTGGTAATGAGAGGCAGTTTGTTTAAAGGCGAATATTTTGTGTGTCTGTGAGAATCAATGGCGAGTGTTACTCTGGCAACAAAATAATAATTTTTTAGCCCCCTTGGCTCTTAACTTACCCTAGACCTTAAAATGTAGCCGTTATAACTAATTGCACCTTATAAATTAATAACAAACGATCAACAAATGTTGACTTTGATTCACCAGGCATTTCAGGCTCACCCTCCTAGTCTCACCCACCTTCCTGACAACTTAAAGAACTTGATCCAGTTTTTGTACACTCTTTACAGATCAGGCTGAGAGAGATGAAGTCATTATCTCATCTGGGGTGCAGACAAAGGCGGCCATTCCTACTGAGCACCCTAAATTATTGATGCCATATCTTGCAAACCATTAGCAGTTGCACTGACTTTCATCATTAGTTGGATTTGGCAAACATTTTCTTGTAGTGTCCATTGCTACCAAATGTCAGAATCATGTCTGTTTCTGGTCCTCTCCTCAGGAACATGCTTTCCCCTTTCCTGTTAGTGTTAGAGAGACAGAGCCAAAGGCAGGCAGACACAGACCCAACTGTACTCTGGTGGTAGGTTGTTTTCTTTGCCTTTAGGATCAGGCCATGGCTCTCATCTTCAAACACCATTTCCAAACAGTGTGAGATTCCCCTGAACCATGTTGCATGGAGCATAGTCCCAGGCCTGTTGTAACCTTTGAGTAAATAAATGCCTTTTTAATTGAGTGTAGTCGAAGTCCTACAAAGGAAGGCACTTAGAAGAAAAGAATACAAGTAAAATTTCTGGTCTGTAGACTTGAACACGGCCACCCAGGCTCTGATCTTTGCAAATTCCATGGCTGCTAGAGCTTTGCAACCTTTCTGGGATGCCTTCCTTCAACAGTTGGCAACTGCATGAGTTGTTCAGAGAGGCAGTGTGACAGTGGTTTGCAGACCTTTGGAATGTATAACGGATGTTAGAACTCTTTATTATCTCACCAGCCTCATGCCTGCTGTTTCATAATCTCTCTGAGCTTCAGTCCTCCTTGATCAAATAGAGATGGTTGCTTCATGAGGATTAAATGAGATTTCGTGTGCAAAATGCAAAGCATTCAGCATGGTAAATGCTAGCTGTTACTTTTATCAAAAGGATTCCCACACTAGGCTGAGGAGAGAGCTCAGTTGTTAGAGTGCTTGCCTCCTATGCATGACACCCCAGCACTGCATAAAACTGGGCTTCGTGACACACCTGAAATCCTAGCACAGGGGAAGTGGAGACAGAAGGATCAGAAGTTCAAGGTCTTTCTTCACTACTTAGTGACTTTGAGGCCAGCCTGGGCTGTGGGAAATGTACAAAAAGGCTTTGCACAAATTGTGCCTATTTGTGTCCTTCTAAAGCCTAACAGATAAAATGTGAAGAGTCAGCAGTGAGAAAGGGGCCTTGGGCAGGAGGAGGGCAGGTGGAGAAAGGTGTGCTTCTCCCGAGATTCAGGGCTTAAACGACTGCTATCCACCAGAGCCCTGGGATGTGTTTTCCAAGCTTGAAGCACAGTCTTTTGAAGATCCTCAAACATTCATCCTTTGAGAGTAAATTTGATTTTTATTAGCAGTCAGAAGTCATTTGGAGTCAAATCTAAGCACCCCATTGCACTTTCAAGCTAAGTAGAGCCAATTTTATGAAAGTTAGACATTTGCTTTTATGAAATGTGGTTTGCTTCTTGTTAGTCAATTCTCTTAAAAAAAAGGGGGGGGGGTTCTGAGAATTGGAGAAGCCCTGACTCCTACTTTCAGATGTCAGAAGCTGGCCTGTTAATGCTTTAAACGCCTCTCAAAACATACCGTATCAGGAATATTAGTTACTGCTTTGTTTGGTGCTTTTACAAGCTCTGTTTTAAATAAGAATACTTGAACAAAAACAGCTGTAAGATGTAATGTGGTATTCTTGATTGGATTCGGGGGTAGGAAAGAGACATTTGTGGGGGGAACAAGTAAAATTCGAATAAAATCTGAAGGTTTTAGCTAATAGTAACATACCAAAATCATAACATACCAAAATGAGTTTCTCAGATTTGACAAGTCCAGCATGGCAGTGTGTGTGACGTTAGCCCATGGGGACAGGGAAGAGTGGGTGGGAATCCTGTAATGCCTTTGTGTCTTTGCCTTAAATTCAAAACTAATACAAAACAAAAGGTTTATGACAGAAAGGGAAAGAATTACTAGGAAAAGAAAAAAAAGATAGCCAAACCACCACCCCAGTGTGTCAGCATGGGTGTCACCCGTAACCTTTGTGCCATTCTGGAGGGTACTGTTTGTTGCAGAGGGGAAGGCTGGGTCACAGCTAAGGCTGGGTCACGTACTGTTCAGCTTGACCCTGAAACTGCTCTAAGAAATAAAGTTTGTAATTACAAAAATATCCCACAGTGTTAACCTTCCTTGCCTGTAGACGTTAGTCACTTGTCAGGTGCACCATTTTCCTTGTGAACATAACTTCCCTGGTCTGTCTTTTGTCTTGCAGCATTGACAAGATATCGAAGGTCACCTCTCCTGTGTTGGTCATCCACGGTACAGAGGATGAGGTCATTGACTTCTCCCATGGCCTTGCAATGTATGAGCGCTGCCCCCGAGCTGTGGAGCCCCTCTGGGTTGAGGGGGCTGGGCACAATGACATAGAGCTCTATGCACAGTACTTGGAACGACTCAAACAGTTCATATCTCACGAGCTTCCCAACTCATGAAGAAGCGGCCGACCTTACCTCACTTACTGTGAACAGAGGAGTTTGTTTGCACACACTTGAACTGGATGACAGCTATCTATAATGGCCAGATGACTTGGAGACGGGCCCAGGCCTAGGCTGCTCTCCTTAAAGAGCGAATGAAATCTCAGTCTTTTTGTACCTAATTCCCACCTCCTGTTACACCGAACAGCCAAACCGTGGAGACTGTTTCCCAGTGCTATAGACTAAAGTATGTTCCTCACCGTCACCCTCCCTCTCCCCGTCACCGTCACCTCTGGTTGATGGGTGCAGGACTCAGCCCTCTGCCCGTGTGCAGCGTTCCCTGCCGCTGGCACATGGTGCATCCATTTGTGAAGCCGTGATAGTGTAACTGGAAAACTGTTGTAAAAATTCCTTCATTAATTTGTGTTAACATGCTGTTCTTTCCCCACACAGATGAGTTGAAGAGTAATTTACTGGAACTATTCAAAACAGCTTCATCAATTGTAACCATATAAATAACTGAAATATTCTCAAACAACAGGAAACTGGGGTTTTTTTAAAGTGTAAATTTATTACTAGCCAGCAGAGTTTTAATATTTTGATTGTCTGGTTGGTCTAACACCCTGGCCGACTTCCCTCTGTAAAGTCCTTCTTGTCGGCTTTTTTAAAGTCCTGTACATATTTTCAATGACATTGTGCATAGATCCTTAATGGTAGTTTCCTTTTGTCAGGCTACAACAATGGACTGCAGATTCCGTTTGTATTGTAAATGATTGAATACATTTTGTTAATATGTTTTTATTTCTATGTTTTGCTATTAAAATTTTTATAACATTTCCAAGACAAAAAATCCAAGTTTATGCTTTGAAGAATTTAGGTAATTAAAATTTCCCTAAACTAGTCTTTTTAGTTTAGGATTTATTTGGGTTTTGACACTGGAGTTGCGCCAAATAAGCGTCAGAAATGTCCGATGCTTAAAATTCATACACTACTTGTATTGGTTGGGGACTGGGCTTGGGGGTCCTTTGGTCCTATTTTAGTTTAGTTTCTTTTTCTTTCAAATTTGAAAGCCTTAAATGTACTGTAAGCCTCAGATTGTTGTACAGCTGGATTGCGTTGGTTGCCAGTTTGTGTGCTGTTGCCTGGATGCGGCACGGTGGTTGGTAATGGAATAAAGGACGCATGGATCAGAACGTGTGGGCTTGTGGGAGTTTTTCTTCATCTCGCCTTCAAAGAAAACAGAGCATGATAGAAGGGACTTATGGACATCACTGTAAGATGGTAACTTTCATAGGAAGCCACAATATAGAATAGACAGCAGTTAAACACAGACGGTTCCAGCTACAAGACAGAGCTAAAAGCTGTCTCACTGTCACCCTGCTGGGAGTGGGCACAGTGCCTGTTTCAAGGATGCTCCTCGGGGTCCTGCGGGGTCTTCTCAGCCCTTCGACCACCTGACCAGACAAAGTGGCTGAGGCATGCCAGCTAGCTGTAAGGGGAAGTGGTGGTAGGTGTATGTGAGTCCCAGACATGGGAAAGGTGGAGGGCATAGGATTATGCATGTGTGTGCATGCTCTACAGTCTGTGCGCTGAATGGAGCTGTGGGAGTGATTCTTGTCCCAGAAGCCTAGTTGGGCAGGGAAAAGCACCTGCAGTGCCTGCCTCTTGGACTGGAGAAGAGCTGACCCAAGATTCCAAAGGCCTGATTTGATCTTATTTGTGGGGTACTTACATATCTGTAATTATTCTCTCCTCCCCAGACAATTTACTGACCAAATTTTGATGCATTGAATAGGTAGAAACTGAGGTGGCAAAGCCCTTTTTTTGCATTGGTTTATATCCATTTGAAGTGGCTGGTGCTTTCCCAAAGCCAAGAAGAGATGAAACATGACTTGTATGTAACTCAGACTCCCTCCTAAGCCATGCTCTGCCCACACAGGGTAGATGCCAGCTTGGCTCCCACTGGATGCAGAAACTTCTCTCTGGGAGAATTAGAACTCTCCCTGGTCAAGATGGAATAATCAAGAGGTGACAGAAAATCCCTCCCCCAAGTGAAGAACCAAACAGTATGCACTACTGACACATGAATTTATGTTTACACTTGTGAAAACCCAAATATTGAAGGATGGGCCTACAAATCATATCCTGTGACCAGTTCTCATTCATCTGCTATCATCCCTGATATCAAGCAGAATCCTAATACAAATTTGAATGATAGGCTTTTGATCACAGAAAAAAAAAGCATCCTAATATAATCATAGTCTATATCACCCTTTGAAAATTAGG
This sequence comes from Zapus hudsonius, assembly GCA_004024765.1. NCBI lineage: Eukaryota > Metazoa > Chordata > Mammalia > Rodentia > Dipodidae > Zapus > Zapus hudsonius. The sequence goes on along the minus strand of PVHP010009327.1, from coordinate 11,127 downwards.
TATAGGATGGTTATTTTCTCAATAGAGAAGTAATTTCTGCCCAAAAAGGCAAATGCACTGTCAAGATACTCCTTTGGGGAACATTTCTCCGACTTGCCATTTTAGAAACCAGTCTGAGATAGAGACTCTGACTCAAAAAAAAAAATTTTTTTTTCAAAGAGATCACTGACCATATACAATCTCCACTCTGGATGATTTTGACCTTGTTCCCAAATTTCTCCAGACCTCAGATATTTTTCCCAATAGGAAAAGACATGTGAACGCACGACTTGGTGATATGAAAAGGGTAATCCATGTCAGGCTTTATGAAGAGAGAAACTGTCTCATGTACTCAGACTATACTGCTGACAGCAAGGCTCTTTGATGGAGGTGGGGTTCTCCAAAGAAAATGGGTCTTTTACATTGGAAGAACCAAGGGAAGTGCAAAACTACCTCAGACATTATACAGATAAATTACTTCCTCCTACTAAGATTTCCCATAATCCAAACTGCTTCAAAGACACATTGGTGCACACACAGACCACAGTAGAGATCATGCAGAAGTTTGTGTTATATCAAAATGATAACATAAATCAGATTTATTATGGGTATACAAATATAATAGAAAATGTTAAACACTAATGTCATCTCACTGAGGTTTATTTTTCCCCTAAAAAGCATTTTTTTTAGTGTTAAGGATCCAACTGAGGGCCTCAAGCATCCTAAGCAAGTGTTCTACCACTGAGCTATATCCCCAGACCAGCATTAAGGAATTAACTTCACTTGTGACTTGAAAATCTTAGTAAAATACTTAAGGAAGGAGTATTTCTTCTGATAGGGTGTCACTATGCAGCCCAGGCTGGCCTCACACTTGCAATCCTTCTGTCTCGGTTTCCTAAGTGCTGGGATTACAATTGTGCACCACCATATGTGGCTAGGATAATTTCATTTTTTTAAATACATTTTTTATTTGCAAGCAGAGTGAGTCAGAGAATGTGTGTGCCAGGACTTCTAACCATTGTCAACAAACTACAGATGCATGTGCCACTATATGCAACTGACCATAGGTGGGTCCTGGGGACTCCAACCCTGGTCATTAGGCTTTGCAGGCAGGCAAGCTCCTTAACCACTTAGCCATCTCTCCAGCCCTAGGATGATTTCTTAATTTCCACACCCAAAAAGAGAAACCTTAGGTGACTAAGTAGACATATTAGTTGAGATATTAGGATTGTTCCTTCTATATTCAATGATTAATAATACCCCTAAAATGAAATCAATTCCTAAAATTCTAACTATATGTTAAGCTGGAGGGGCAAGGCAGTTGGATAAAGATTTAGGATTCATAAGGGAGATTAATAAAAATTTCTGACAATGCACAAAAATCAATTAGCACCCATTCATTAGTAATAACTAGTTAGAAGACATTTATAGTACTAACATACAATACACAATCATGGGGGCTAAGTAAGGGTGCTTGTAACCCACACATGAGGCGCTGCAGCCAGTCATATAAAAAGCTGAATGTGGGCATGCGTGCCTGTAACCCCAGCCCTAAGGGTAGCAGAAATAGGAAGATTGCTCAGGCTTGCTGGTCTAATTGAAATGGAGTGAGCTCCAGGCTCAGTGAGAGACTTTGGCTCAAGGAAATATGGCAGAAAAGTGATAGAGGACACCCAGGGTCCTCCTCTGGTCTCCACATGGGTGTGCATACTCCACATACACACACACACACACACACACACACACACACACACACACACACACCAAAAAATACCAAAGTTAAAAAATTTTAGAGTTAAAAAAAGGCAGTCGTGAACCAAGAAGACCTGGTGATTCTGTTTTCTGCTGTGTGATGGGTTTAGAATGTGGACCACTCCTCCCAGTGAAAATACTAAACAAAATGGAGACATAGGAAACCAATGTATGGCTTGCCAAGGAAATCAGTGTGCTGGCTGAATGCAGTGTAGCCCTCAGGAAGACAACCGAGAGCAGTCCCTCTAGAGGAACAGCGGGCCTTGGCCCTGGCTGTCCAGTGTGGAGCTCAGGACAGTGTGTGAGGCCTCTCTACTCACCACAGCAGGGGCTCCAGCTTTAGAGAAGGGGCTGTGCTTTAGAGAAGATCCAGTTATCTCAATAGACACAGAGGCATCTGGTGGGATATAGTGTCCCATTTGTGATGTGAAAAACAAACTTGATTTGTAGAGTACGTCTTGTCCATGAGGTCTTATCTTATTCTGATACTTCATATCTTGTCCAGAACCTGCCCATCTGGTTGGCCATGGCAGAAGACCAGACAAGCATCCCAAAAAAAAAGGGCCTGGCCTGCTCCTTGCTCAGGTCCTTCGCAGCCAGTGGTCTTAACCCCTGGGGCCTAAGAATCCTCATGTTCTGAGGGAAGGATCTATTCTATCTGCAGTGTGTGTGTGTGTCATAGAAGTACATTTCTTTCTATACATTTTTAGACATACGATTCAGTGATATTAGGCATACTCTCCTGCTGGGCAACTGCGACCACTATCTATCTCCAGACCTTTTTCATGCTAAGCTGAAAGTTTGTGTCCATTAAACAATAGCTCTCCCTTCTCTCCTTACTCTACTCCAAATGACTCACAGCTCCCTGTGTCTGTGAACCTGACTCCTAGGGACCTCATCTGAGTACAGTCACAGTCTGACCTTTGTGATTGGCTTGTTTCACTTAGCATGCTGTCCTCAGGGCTCATTCCTGTTGTAGCATGTGATAGGATGGATGCCTTTTCTTTTTAAGGCTGAGTACTTTTCCATGGAGTGCACTTCCTTATCCATTCATCCCTGATAGACACTTGGGTTGTTTCCACATTCTGACTATTATGAACAGTGCAGCTGTGGACAAGAATATATCAATGTCTTCTTGAGTCCTTGCTCTCAGATTTTTCAAGTATATCCTAGAAGTAGAATTGAGGAATCACACAGTGATTTCCCCGTCTAAATTTTGAGGATTTGCCACACTTGATCTAAGGTCTTCTTAGTGGAATTCTTGAGGCCCATGATGGCTCTGAAAGCATGCTGTATTTGGATATCTGTACATAATGGGTGTTTTTCTGAGAAGAAGGTCTGTAGTTTCAGCAAAAAATGTCAATGATTTCTGGAAGATTAAGACCACAGTTTAATAATTTTTGATAGTTACTGATGATTTTATACATGAATCTAATGTGTTTTGACCATATTCACCCCTACCTTCTCTTTCTCCCCTTCCCTATTGCCCTCCCTCTGAACCCCATTTTCTTTCCACTAGTCCCACTTCTGCTTTGACGTCGTTTTTTTTAATGATGCAATAGTCTAATTAGGGTTGCCTACATGACCATTGGTGGAGGATGATTTGCTGGAGTATGGGTAGTTTTCCAGTAGTTTATTTTATTTCATATTTTATAATAAGATTTTTAACTCTCTAATACACATGTAGAAAATTTTTTAGAAAGAACACAGAACAAGATTATTATTGCAGACTCTTATAGAACCAGTATTTGTAGAGTTTGAGAATTATGAATAAAGGCCATAGAGGGGTTAAGGAGTTTGAATCTACTCTGAGGCAAATCCCTGAATGGTTTTTATCCTATCTTATCTAAAGTGGTTGTCAACCTAATGCATGGAGGAGCAGATGAAATTCTGTAGGTAGAAATGTCTTATGGGAGGCAAGGGGAACTTGAATCCATGTTAAACAGAGGGCTTAGAACAAAACAGAAGACACTGAAAACTACACACTAAAGACCATTTATTGTGTACAAGCCTTTGGGTACATTGCTACTTAATCACTGCTCTGCTGCCAAATGATTTCCCATCTGTCTGGTTCCAGCTTGTTCACACCTGGCCCTGTCTGGCTGTGTCTCTGTGTGTGTGGAGTCTGGGCCAGGCCTTGCAGATGGGGCTAGATCTGTCTAGACAGCTGCCTGAATCCACAAGACACCATCTTTCCCTATCTGATCTTCCAGGTACCCATGGAAGTGGGCCTCTGTAGTACATGGAAGGCTCAGCCCACCCAGAACTTCCCAAGGTGAACCTGGTACAGATCAGACTCTGTAATAAGAGACAAGATACCTCTATTTCCCAGCAAGGGCTGGGAAGACAATGGCGATTTCTAGTAAGGCGTAAGTTAATGTATAATAAAAGGAATCAAGAATTCTACAAAGATGCCTGTCATAGCCACACACCAAAGGGATGGACATCCAAACCAGGCATAGTTATGGAAGAAGGGATTTACTGAATTTACAGATTCAGGGGAAGTTCCAAAATGGTGAGAGAGGTTGGCTCCCTTTCACAGGTCCAAGCAGAGAGAGAAAAACCCATCACCAATACCACACACACACACACACACACACACACACACACACACACACACACATACACACACCAGCAAAACAGGCAGGGGGAAGAGAGAGATTTCCTTCCTCTTTATATAGCCTTTGAGTGGGGTATTGCAACCCTTCCTCAGACCTGTTGACTCCCTGATTCTCTGGAATTTCCTTTCTGCACTGCCCTCCCAGGAAGGGATTTTTTTCTAGCTCCCCTGTGCCCCCTTACATCCTGCCCCCTACTGAGAGGGCTGCCTTCCTGTAAACAACCTCAGAGACTCACCCAAGATTACTAAACAAGTCAAGTTGACAACAACACTACCACAAGTCTACCCTTGTCAACACTACCACAAGTCTACCCCTTGTCAACTTGACATCAAACCTTATCTCCTTACATCATACTTAATTTCCAAATGACAGTAACAAGATCATAATAACACCTAACATGATATAAATATCCCATGTGCATTCGGAAACACATAATTTTCCCCCAACACAAGGCAAGGTCCGTTAACTGAGTTCTTTAAAATCAAAACAAGTTACATGCTTTTAACATATAATGGCACAGAGTAAACATTTCCAACTATTATGAGGCATAATAAGTAGAGACTGGACTAATGCAAACTCAACAACTGTTAGGCAAACATCAAACATCTGCAGTTCAAGTCCCGTATCACAACCAGTGACTGTCATTCTCTGGATTTTCCAATTCTGCCCCTCCAGCTTGGCTGAGTACCTGGGGACAACTTCCATTCCTAGTCAACAGCACTTCATGATAGCCCTTGCTGTCTTAGCCAAACACCGCTGGGATGAATCTCCAGCCAGACACAGTTTGGGGAGGAAAATATTTATTGGAGTAACAGATCCAAGCAGAGAAAGAAGCCCATCACCAGCACCTTCAAAGCAAGCAAGCACCAACTCTCACTAACTAGTAAACAGCAGGACTGCCAGACTTGAATTTTGACTGTTCTTTACATGTGTATAACTGGAATTTCACATCTACCTTAGAAATACCTTAGGGCTAAAGGCCAAGCCCAAGGTGACACCTCCTCCAGCCAGGAAGCTGGAGAAAAACTGATAAACTCTTGAATCTATTGGGACATTCATTCAAACTACCACACTTGCACAGTCCTGGTAGATCCAAAACATCTTCAGGTCTCCATTGCAAGCCACAGACCATCTTCCAAGGGCTTTACTTGCCTATCAGGGACTTCACACCCTGTTCCATAACAGCATCTCGCAGCAGCTGCTGGAACCATGTGCACTTCATAACCCACTGCATGCATGTATTTTTCATGTTTCCAAAAGTAATACCAGGTATGTAGGACACAACCATGTTGTTAATTCAGAGATGAAATAAATTGGGACTTTAAAGAACAAGTTCCTTCCTTTCAGCTATCTTCTTCGAAAAGAGTTTGCACAGTCTATCATTCAGTACTTCCTAGGTGGAAATTACCTCAGGCATCCTTCCCATTGTTTCAGTGTAAAGCAGTTGGTTCATAATGTGTTGACAACAGCAGCTTCAATAACCTAAAGCCAGTCTCTGTGCCAGTAAGTTAAACTTGCTTTGAGTTTTTCCAACTTTAAAACTTAAAATTTTCAGTTCCATGTTATTAGTCAATCACATCAGTCCATTGCTTAAATTCAACCTTGATTAAACCCTCTGTGCATAGGCAGTAGAATGCATCCAGCCGTTATTTCAGTAACAGTCCCAATAAAGTTCTCTGAAGTCTCTCCTTCCTCTTAGAAAAGTTCATCAGCCAAGCCTCCAAATACAATTCTCTCTGCATTTAGCATTTTAAAATTTTATTAGAATAGTCCATAAAACTTGGTTTAAGCCGGGCATGGTGGCACACACCTTTAATCCCAGCACTCGGGAGGCAGAGGTAGGAAGATCACCATAAGTTCAAGGCCACCCTGAGACTACACAGTGAATTCCAGGTCAGCCTGGGCTAGAGTGAGACCCTACCTCAAAAAAAAAAAAAAAAAAAAAAAAAAAAAAACCTTGGCTTACTGCTCTAGAATGCATCTTCAGTTGCAAGTACCAAGCCTATGTTCATTCCTCCAGCACACAAGTTCCAGGAGACCAAAATCCACATGGTCAGAATCCTCTCAGCAATATCACCCCATGTCATGGTACCAAAACTGTTGTAGTCAGCCACATGCCCACTGGGATGAACCTCCAAACCAGGCACAGTTTATGGGAGGAAAGGATTTATTGAAGCTACAGATTCAAGGGAAGTTCCATAATGGTGAAAGAGGCTGGCCCCCTTTCACAAATCCAAGTAGAGAGAGAAACCCATCACCAATGCCACACATACACACAGAACAGCAAACAGACAGGGAGAAGAGAGTTTTTCTTCCCCTTTGTCTATCCTTAGGGTGGGGGTTTTGCACCCTGTTCCCAGACTTGTTGGCTTCCTGAGTCTCTGGAATTTCCTTATTGCATTGCCCTCCCAGGAAGAGATGTTCATTTCTAGCTCCCCTGAGCTTCCTTACATCTTTCCCCCTACTGAGAAGGCTGCCTTCCTGTAAACATCAGAGACCTGCCCAAGATTACTAAAAAAGTCAAATTGACAACAAAATTTAACCATGATAGTTGCTCTAATTTGTCATGAGATGATCAAAATCATTTCCTCTAGAAAGCCCTTGGCACTACAACCTCCCCCAAGCCCTGGAAATTCACTAGTCCTTCCGCTAGCAAGCCATATGGGGAGAGAGGGCTGGACTTGGTTTCAGTGACTCATATGACCTGGGCCGGGTAAATTAAGGAGACGACTGGTTGGTCTATACCTGACCAATCGGTTTCAGAATTTAGGTTTGAACTCAAGTTAGAGGCACCTCCCACTCAAGGGTCCAGGCATGGAATCTGTGGAAGTTGCCTGAAAGAGGTAAGTGTCACAGGGAGGAGATTATATTCAAAATACATTACAAACATGCATAAAACTGCCAGTAAAAATAGGAAAATTTAAAAATGAAAACCACTGTCTCTGACTTTCTCACACTCTTTCACGTTCTCTTTCCCATATTACAGAGTGAACACCATCTTGAATTCTCTCACTCATCCCCTCATGTTTCATGAGCTCATGAGGCCCCTTTCTTCCTGAGGTCATACAGAGGTATCATACTCTGTATCATACACAGTGATGGCTTTTGTGTATAACATTGTCACCTGGATTCTGGTTTTTATTTTATTTAGTAAGAATCTTTGGAAAAATTATTTTATCTTCATAACCACAGAAAGGATTTCATTTCTTCTACACATTCACTCGTGAATGGTCCCACGAGCTAAGAAATGTGCCAGGCTGTCCTGAACCTGCAAATGGTTTGTCTCAGCAGAACCATGGTGATCCGGAGTAACCCAGGTTGCTCCCGTGAGCAGGAGCTACTCAGCCTTTACAATGTTAGGGGAATCTCTAGTCTCTACTTTTACACACACACACACACACACACACACACACACACACACCCCACACCCCCTTCTAACATTCACACGTCTTATAATGTGACCTTAAGAGTTCCTATGCTGAATCAGAACGTGAGCAGAACTTCCTGACCACTTTTCACCTTTTACATAAGATCAAATGTGAACTGAAATTCCCACAAAAAGGGCTGCATCTGTAAGACTGATTAGAGAATCTATAAGGCTGATTAGATTATCTTATGCTTGTGAAGTTGGAATGTTGGAGATTCAGAGCCAAATTATTTGGGCTCTCTTTAGCTCCCTTAACATCCCACCGTGTGTCTGACCTAACATCGTTTTGACTAGCAAGTGAAACCTTTTGGAATGTAAACCACTAGCTTCCACCAACTCAGTTGCGAAGAGTGTCATTAGGTAGGGTCTGAAACATAGCTGAGCTTTCCCCATTTCGCTGTAACCATTTGGGGTGTGTGTGTGTGTGTGTGTGTGTGTGTGTGTGTGTGTGTGTGTGTAAAAGTAGAGACTAGATTTCCCCATTTTGTGTAACCTGATGTCCCTACCAGTATCTTTGAAAAGTGCCTTGATTTATGACTTTCTTTTGTTCTGTAAGTATAAAAACAGTAGGTCATTTCCACATTGGAACATGGTATTTGGGACTCCCCGAATCCATGTTCCCAGGCCATAGTCACTCATATGTGGCTCAAGGATAAACTCTCTTATTCCTTTTGAGGTGAGAGATGTGTTTTGTATAAACAAAACATGACCTATCACAAACAGAATCACCAACCTGGGACAGTCCTTGGAAATAACTGGTCTAAGAACCTCCCAACATGAGATGGACCACGATTCCAAGGGGAGACATAGAGAAAGGGCAGGAGAGAGGAAATTACTGCCATATACTGGGATTTATAGTTTTAGGTTCTATCTGTATATTACATTTTCCTTACATTTGCCACTGCTAACAAGAAAACTACTCAGTGTTCCAGGCTGTGCTGGCTGAGGGGCCCTGCAGAACTTGCCAGCTGAAGTCAGGTGCAGCCCACTGAAAATAATTTTAGGATGAGTCTCGGGGAAGCAAAGTCAGTGAGTTTATTGAGTAGAGAAAGAGCAGGCACATTCGAGGTAAGTCTGGTGTGGGTGTTAGGAGAAGAACCCACTGGGAGCTCTATCAATGATGGAGCCTGCTTACAGGCAATGATTATAACTAAGGTTGAGAGAGAAAAAGGAATATGTTAGTCTATTCATTTCCTTATGGCAGGTTTTTTTTAAGTTCAGATTTTTAAAATATCTTTATTGTGAATAATTGATAATAAATTGTATGAGCCAATTTTGTGATGGTACCCCCATTTCCCTCCTCTCTGTCCCCAACCCACTGGGGCCCACGAATTGTTTTTAATAAATAAAATTATGGAGTGATTTATGAGGAGACTGGGAAGCTTAAATATAGGAAAGAAATGTAACCATAAAAACATGGATAAAAATTAAAAATAAAAGTACTTTTGCTGTACATAGTTCACACAGAGAGGTTAAGACTTTTGTTGTATGTTTTTGAGGCAAGGTCTCAAGTGGCCCAGTCTGGCCTTGAACTCCTGATCCTCCTGCCTCTGCCTTGTGAGTGCTGGGATTATAAGCATGTGCCTACATGTCTGATTTAAGTTTCTGTGTAGGGCAGTCTCCAGTCAGTAAGCTGAGGGCAAGGGGCTCTGTTCCTCTTTCAACCCCCTTCAACTTTCTCTATCTTTCTACTCTGCCTCATATTTACCGTTATTTGAGGTGAATACAGATACAGATAAAATACATACAGAGTAGATCAGCCAGGTGTGGTGGCACACTCCTTTAATCCCAGCACTCAGGAGGCAAAGGTAGGAGGATAGCTGTGAGTTCAAGGCCAGCCTGGGACTATAGAGTGAGTTCCAGGTCATCCTGGGCTAGAATTGAAACCCTACCTTGAAATAAAAACAAGACAACAACAAAAAAATACATATAGATTAATAAGCATGGTCCATTTTTCATGGCATTCTTAGACTCCCATTATCTTCTTCTGTTAAATATTTTCTTAACTACAAATAATTCTATGAATTCCATCCTGGGCCATTGAATCCTGGGCTGGCAGTAGCAGCTTCTTTGGGACCTCATCACAAGTGAAGTCTTGGTACTGTTCCAGACTTAGTGAATCAGAAAGCTGGGGCTGGGGCTGGGGCTGGGGGTGCTCAGTGGTAAAGTGCATCTGTTCCAATAGCCTTCCCTGTGATCTTATTTGATCATGGTAAAATTTGAGAGTCCCTGTATCACTTGCCTTCTCCTTGCTGGGACAAAATTCCTGACAAAGATCAGTTTGAGGGAGGAAGGGTTTATTTCAGCTGAAGTTTCCAGGTTATACTCCATTGTGGCAGGGAAGGAGGCAGCTGGTTCCATTCACAGTTAAGGAAGCAGAGAGCAGTGAATGCTGTTGCCCAGCCTGTTTTCTTCTCTATGAGGTCCATGATCCCAGCTCATGGAATAGTGGGGACCACAGTTAAGGTGGGTCTTCCTACTTCAGTTAATCTAATCAAGTGGGCAATTACTATAAACCATGACAATCACTAAGCTAGATAGATCATTTCATATTTAAGTACTAACGGGATCCTATGGAACATTGGTGGCTCTTAAGTCTCTAGCAATAGCTCCTAAAAGAAAAAGACAATATTCTTTGATCATAGTAATTAAGGAATTAGAACTGCTTTTAAAGTTATCCCATGTCTCAGTGACATCATTACAGAAGCTACAGAACAGAAGGCCAGCTCATAAATAACAGACCTCCCCCCTCAATGTTTTCTAAAAGTCTTTTGTGCATGTGTGTGTGGGGGGGGAGTGTTGAGGTGGGGTCTCATTCTAGCCGAAGCTCACTTGGAACTCATTCTGTAGTCCCAGGCTGGCCTCGAACTCACTTTGATCCTCCTACCTCTGTCTCCTGAGTGCTGGGAGCCACCATGCTTGGCTCAAAACATCAATCCATAGGTCACACATCTGAGACAGGGATAGACATGAGCTGGGCTGTGAGACGATCTACTGTGCAGATGCACACACACACACACACACACACACACACACACACACACACACACACACGTGCAGGCCATCGATAGCCCTGTCATCTATAGGCCATCAGCCTGCTACAGTAACTGAACTAGTGGAACTTGTGTTTACGTTTCATTCATTTTCGGCCAGCCAGGAGAAGGGAGTTTCCATAGAGTAGTTTGATAATAGTTTAAACACATCCCATTTTCTTGCAAATATATTTTCTAGGCTTTTAAAGAAGGAGCAGAGTATCCATGGTTTCACACAAAATAACCACGGAAGTCATTAGGGACGAGTGGTCAGAGTATTCACACATCTACTTCTTGGTTCTCCAACAGGTATACT
>PVHP010009326.1:0-50692 GCA_004024765.1 Zapus hudsonius | reverse complement strand
ACACACTTGGGCCAGGAAGACTGGGATGAGTACTAAGATATACAGGATACCTTGCCACAAGGACTAATACAGACAGCCCACAGAGGAGGATATACAACTGATCAGGGATGGGGAGGGGGGGAATTGGGGAATTCGGGATAACAACGCATGGTTTGCCCACTAAATAATGTAACTCATTATGGACAATAAATATTAAATTAAAAAAAATTCAAATAAAATTATAGTCTTTAGCAATAAAAAAATTATCTATGGCATGATGGGGACAGATACATACACTGTATTTTCCATGCTAATACATTCCATACATCAATCAAGAAATTTACTCCAATTTTTAATATATAGTGGACACAATAGGCTTAGTTTTCTGATAGCTGAAGGGAAGAATAAATGAAATTTTAGAGCACATATTAAAAGGTAAAGACTGGGGATCTTAAATCTCTTCGAAACCTATGTCAACATTTGTAAGCTTTGGAACTATCAGCAAGTCTCATCTCTTTTACAAGCACCTCTGTTAATGTGTAAACATAAGTTACTTCTAACCATTCCTAGATCTTAAAATATATGTGGCATGTAGCAAATACCTTACCACAAAATGTTCAGTCCTTTGAACTTGAAATGCACTTACTACAACACACTAAAAATGTGTCTACATGACAGCTGAGTGCAATGCTTTTCATCACACCTCATGCCTGGAAGGTTGAAGAGAGGCACAGGGAACTCTTTATGGAAGCTAACAGTAAGCCATTAATGAATGTCTGTTCATTACTACTGGGCTTATAACTATTATGTTAGATTTCATTGGGAAAATGAACATCCATACACATGCTACCATGCATCTATTAAGTACAAGTAATTACATAAAATAGAAGATGGAAATCTGTTTTTCACTGAGCAAAAATTGTGAGAAAGGAGATAAAAAGAGTTTCAGTGAATTGGAGGGATGCTAAGTGTATAAAGTGGCTTATGTATGAGGACCAGGATTTGGTCCAGCACTCACTTAAGTGTCCAGTGGTTGTGACAGGTCACCTGGAACTATGCACTCTGGAGGCTAAGGGAGGGGAACCCTGAGCAACCTGACTACTGAATCAGTGAGTTCAATTGAGAGACCCCGTCTCAGGAAATAAAGTGGAAAGTGAAAGAGGACATCCAATCTCAATCTCTGATCTTTACATACAAACATATAACAGTGTCACACACCCTTGCCCACATATCCACACCACATAAATGAATACAAATACACATACATGTCACCTTCTAATACATACTCCAAAAGAAATGAAGGAAAGACAGAGAAAGAAGGAATGGAAAGGAAGGGGAGGGGAGGAAGAAAGATAAAAAGAAAGGAAAGAAGGAAAGAAGGAAGAAAGAAATGAAGGGAGAGAGGGAAAAAAGGAGAAAGAGAGGTAGGAGGGAAGAAAGGAACTATTAGGTAGTGTAATGACATTTCCTTGAAGTAACAAGTACAGGAATTAAAGGAGATAAAATTGAAAGGGGAAAATAGTGATTGGAAAAGTTGGTTGGTTGTGAAGAAATAGCTTCTATCATAGAATATGTTCAGCTCAGGTTCCTGTCTCACAGAATGTATAGAATCTCTCCATCCCATTTTATGGAAATTACGGAGAAACAGACATCATGCTTTTGCAGTGTTCATCTAGCACAAAATATTCTGAGTTACTAGAATATACTGTTGTGTGAACACAAGATTCTTGGCAAAATAAATTATGACAAATATAACATTGTATCGAAGAATACTATATACAGCCAATTAAAAACTCCCAATCTCAAGCCATACTATGAACTTTTGTGATTATGGGGTAAATCCACTAATTGAAATGCATAAAAACACACACATATAACTATGCCAGTCCCTCAGTCTAGAGAAGGGAATGTATTTGGTGTGTGCATGTGTCTGTGATGCGTGCAGGTTCATTCATTCCATAGTGCTGGTGGAGGTCAGAGAATAACTTTCAGGATGATGCTTACTTTCTGCCTCATTTGAAAGCATGGATCCGTTTGAAATCCTCCTTTCTACTCTCTTCTTAATGAAGGCACAGTGGGACTTCTGAAGTCTACCACAGCTGCAGGTGTTAAATGAGGGGTTTGGGAATCTCAACTCAGGTATCAGAGTGGTACATAAGCACCTCACCTATGATCCACTCCCCAGACTGCCAATGGAAATTTTGAATATTGATTATTATTAGTGACATCATTCATTTAATTTATAAGACTAAACCAGATAGGTGAACATCTGAGGGAACAAATGAGACAGATTGAAGAAAGTATGAATGAGGTTTCATAACATTCCAACAGTGGTTCAGGCTTTTTGTGCAATGTGGCAAGATAAATTTTGATTGTGGAGTGTAGGTTTTACTGTTTTATTACTTTTTGATTTGATTAAACTGTTCATAATAATAAATGGAGAATAAACTGCAATGACATGTAATTTCTTCTCACAAGATTTGAAAAGCTTTGGGCTGGAGAGATAGCTCAGCGTTTAAGGCACTTGCCTCCAGTGCCTAAGGCCCCGGGGTTCAATTCCCCAGGTCCCACATAAGCCAGACCCACAAGGTGGTGGCCTTTGTGCTCTCTCTCTTTCTCTCTCTCTCTCTCTCTCTGCTTGAAAATGAATAAATAAAATATTAAAAAAAGATTTGCAAAGCTTTGAAAATCTTGTCTCTCCGTGTGATAGTAAGAGAAAAGCCATTGTCCAGTGCTCTGTGAAGCAAAAGGAATGACTGCAGCCAGCACTAATGATAAGAGAGAAGCTTCGATACAGCTTTCTTTTTTTAAAAAAAAAATATTTTATCTATTTATTCACAAGGAGAGAGAGAGAGAGAGAGAGAGAGAGAGAGAGAATTGGCACAATAGGGCCTATAGCCACTGTGAACAAATGCCAGATGCATCTGTCTTACATGGATACTGAGGAATCGAATTAGGGTCATTAGGCTTTGCAGGCATGAACCTTAATCACTGAGCCATGTCTCCAGCTCATAACTTTCCTTAAAATAAAGTAAATGTATGAGAATTCTTAGTTCTGATTGATTTATAATGTCAATAAGAATTACTTATTGTCAATAAGAATTATTACTGACTATATCAATCAGTTAAAGGATGCTTAAGTACTTAATATTGAAATCATCTTCAGATGTCAGTTTGTTTCCATTTCAATGAATGTACACTATCACATTGCTATGTGTGCAGGGAGGAACTGGCAATATCTCCTCCGTCTTTTATCAATTTATGAGATGAGGTCTTCGACACCATCCATCTGGAAGGTATCAGGTCAGATCATATCAGACATTCTATGTCCCTCTTCCTCTAACCACTTGCTCCTGTGAAAAGTGAAATTCTGTAATTGTTGAAGAATACCTTCATAGATGAAGTTATAATTAACCAGCAGATGAAAAGAGCCCTGCTTAGCTTTCCAGAGCCACCAGAATCTCTGTTTTGACATAGTATCCTAGTGGGGTTCTGAATGGGCTCCCAGGCTTCCTGCACTTATATGTGTATCTGTTTCCATAATCTGTCATCTTCCAGTTAATGAGAATATTGAGATAAGAGCCTACTGCTCAAATCCAAATTTTTCAACAAGATAATTCCACAGTTTAGACTCACTCGGCTCTGATGTGGCACAGGGGGATAAAAATGGGATGAAGTTCTAATTTTGAGTGGCACACAAAAAGCATTGCCATTTGACAAGATCCAGTTTTACTGGAGTGTTATTGAGTTCTTAGAGTATGTGTTCATGGCATTGGTATAGTACTTTCCTCAGCACTCTACCACAAGGCTCATTTGTCAAAGGTAAGAACCTTAAGAACAGGGGCTTATTCTCCAGTCATTCTTACCTGTAAAAAGAAATCTTTTTATTTCTTCCTTACAAATTTTAAGAGAACAAGTTTCAGAAAATAGTATTCCATTTAATAAAGGAATGACACATTGGGAGAGTGTTTATTTTGATTATTCTAAATGCATATGTTGATGATACTTTGTTTAGTTCATGTGAGGGAAGGAAGGAACAAAGATAGTTTTAAGTATATTTTTGATAGTATTCAAACATAAATATATTCAAGCTTCTATGTAGTGTGTCTGTGGTTTGATTGTATCAAATGATAAAAAGTGGAAAATTAAAGTATACAACTCTTAAAACCATATCATCATATATTTACAGGTTCTAACATCACTCTATTCTAGCTTGAAGATATTTCTAAAAATGCCTCCATGATCCATAGGACTGAATTTAGCAATTTCAAATCCTCAGGTCAAAAATGGACAAATGTGATGTAGAAAATCTAGTATACATATGTTTTGTAAGTTTTAAATAACTATTTCTTAATTATTAATATTCCCTATGACATTTTGCCTTGTGAGTAATTTAAAAATTAATATTATTATAAGTGTATATATAAAGGAAAATTGAGACAAATTTAGTGCTAGACAAGGTCCAAATTTTCAAGAAATGTCCATCTTAAATTATCTCCCTGATGCATGAAGGGTACTATGGCATAAGAATCAAAATGAAATTATGGTTAAGAAGAGCAAATGAGTTAAATGTCACTGTTAGAGGCATGATGTCTTGATTAATCACAATCTAGGAGTGAGATGCAAACACCAAGAAAAACAGGTCAAGGAGTTCTGAGATGCAAACTAACCAGTTTTGAGTCCCTAGCACACAGTAGGGGATTATAAACTATGAAGAGCTATGTGGAAACATATCTATTGGTTTATTAGATTTTTTCATTTTACATAATCTAAAAGTTTTTTTTAATATTAGCATTAATTTTTAATGTAAACAATTATGTAATCTACATGATACTTTTTTGA
Organism: Zapus hudsonius; assembly: GCA_004024765.1. Taxonomy (NCBI): domain Eukaryota; kingdom Metazoa; phylum Chordata; class Mammalia; order Rodentia; family Dipodidae; genus Zapus; species Zapus hudsonius. Next base: position 45,871 of record PVHP010009326.1, on the reverse strand, counting down.
AATGGCTTAAGGCATAGTTGATAAAATGTGTAATCTACACAATACCTTTAATGAAATGGCATGAGATATTGTTGATGAAATGTTTCCTGTGTTAAAGAGTTTAGCATTATTTTGGAAGAGGTCTATGCTTTAAATAATTAAATAATTCTTAAAAATTCTATCAAATTTACTTTATAAATCATATTAATCATAAAAACATTTTTTCTTAAATTGACCATTTTATTTTATATATTCTTATATTTGAGTTATCCTGTAATAACTATGAAAAATTTTGGAAGTGAATAATATACTTAATTTACAATGTGAATATAGGCAGAATGATATGTAAGTATCATTGGGTGCATCATCTTCATTGAGAAATTCCAGTAGATAACATGAATCAAAGGATGCTATAAGTTTCCCTTTGTTTCTGGAAGTTTTTACGCCCATATTTTAGAAATATAAATCTCTGAACTTGTTTTATTTCTTTTATTTCCCATAGGAATACATCAATAATATGTGAATTTTCGAGATGACCCAGAATGAGATAGATTAACGTTCAAATTCTTCTTGCTACAGTTTTAATATCCAATTTAATTTAAAGTTTCACCTTTAATTTCAAGACTGAACTATCTGTTGACATGAAACTTTTCCACTTTTAGTAACTGAATTTGAATCTTGAAGCAGTGGTAAAACCTTCTCACAGAGCTAAACTTCTGTAAAAAATTTAGATATAATATTTTGAGGCATTATTGTGACAAATACCTCTGTAATATAATGCATATAGAATCATCATTAATTATTACTTAAGTGATTTTTGCAGATACATCATGAAGGATTTGGGAGAGTCTTGCGGAAATTCAGATTTCTGGTTATATATTACTGTCCAACTGCAGAAATCACTGGGAAGATGTGATGTGGTATTGAATTAGTAGAGCGCATGCCAAGATGAGTTCAAGGTTGGACCTCAATTGACAGTGTTAGGATAATATAAAGTGGAATGACAAGTTCTTAATTTCCTGAGGTATATTGATAAAATTTAAGAGTCAGTGTTCCAGCCTCCAGCAGCAGACAGAGACGATGTTAAATAATATAGCGCACATGACCTCAGCCATCCCTTATCACTTGTCCCCATACTCAGGAAAGTGAATTTCAATTCCCATCTAATGACTACTTCATGCTTCTGAGAAATCTTTCATTTTCTGACAAAAACTGTCACTCTCAAAAAACATTCATATTTCTTGTTCTGTATGATGATAATTCTTTTTTATCAATCATTTCCCTAATGGTTTTCTGACAGATATTAAAAAAAACAACTAAATAAAGCACTGACAGAGAAGTATTGTTTCAGAGAACAATCAACTTTAAAATTATGAGTAAATCTTAATAGATTCTTGGACCACCACACATCTGAAACACATTAGGCCTGGTGTCTTAGTGATGCTGAGCTGAACCGATCTGCATGGAGATTGTTTCATAAAACCTGTCACCATTTCACCTCTTTACTTTGGCTTCTCCTCTTCCCATTGCTCTCACACTGTTATTTTCTCTTTCTCTGCTCTCTTTAGTATGACTAAAGTAATCAAGGAACTAACTGGTGGTAACAAGTTGATGAAAGAATCTGATACAGGCCTTATCTATACTGGCTAAAATATAGATACATTGACCAAAACCTAGAGAAAATGTTAGGAATTTTAGAGTCACTTTCAGGAATGTGGAAACTTTGTCAGCATTTGATTTTTACTAACATTTTGTACATACATATTAAATGAAATATATATATATATATATATATATATATATATATATATATATATATCTGTATTATACTATTTAAATCATCAGTCAGGGTACATTTGATGAAGTTGTTAGATTATGAAAGCAAAACAGGAAAAATCCATAAGTAATATCACAGTCTAAGTTTTGCTATTTTCCAAGTAAATTAAACTTTTAAGAAAATTAAATAGCAGAATATATAGAAATAAAGATACGGATTTCATTTGGCAGACTTGTTATATGTAACTATTGCATTTGTAAAAGGTCACATTGAAGATATAGAAAATATATAAAAAATAAAATTTTAATATCTGGATATATAAAAATATATTTAAAAATTTGGAGAATTTCCCAGAGCAAAGCAGATGGTAGTGGATTCAATTAAATTAATTAGTTTTTCTAATAAATATTATTTACATAATCATAATACTATAAATGCTTTTATCAATTTATTTTTAGAGTTAAAATGGAAAAAATCTTGATAAACATAATTATGTATATGGAACAAAATGTAAATGATTTATCTTAATCTTATAAGGTAGAGCAAATAATATAATATACAGTGGAAAAGGATTAGTAACTATTCAAAGATTGCCTTTTTTCTCCTTTATATTTATCAACTTTTATTTTTTTTTGTGTTTAGATTCAAACAGGCCTTTCCAGCATTACATAAGTGTTCTATCACTGAGCCACAAACCGAGCCCATCTCTTTTATATTTGAGAACCACTAGAATAAATAAAGAAAATTAATGAAAGAAGCAGTCATGAAAAAGACAAAAAGGAAAGGTTACAGGCCTCAGCAATATTGTGATATTTATAGTGAAAATGGTGTCACGTTGAAATATATACATTTGATTCTAGTATATTATATTATTTTTTGTGTCTCTTGGATCTGTGTATTTTTCAAGAATATAGCAAAACATTAAGTCAAATAACTCTAAATTTGCGAACATTTGATGATTAATTATTAAGTTTTGAGTCAAGTTGAATATCTGGCAGCATTATCACAAAAATGCCATCCTGGCATCACTAAGGAAGCACATCTCAGATTTGTGCACAAATTGTTCCAATAGCAGTTCTATGAATTTTAATCACTTATTGTGAAAGATGCCAATAACAACCTCAATCCTAAGAAATGGTAAAATTATGAATGAAGACTGAACGCATGTTAGACAATAACTAAGTTCCCTGAGATAAGATTAAGTACTGGTGAAATAAGTGTGTCAAAGGAGACAGTTTTAGCATAATGCCTAAAACCACAAATGACTAGTAAAGAATGAACAGTTAAAATATCCAGACATTTCTACATTTCATTCAAAAACTCAACTAACTGAGGGCCATATCAGAGAAAGCATCACTGTTCAATGAGACAGTGATTTTTTGAAGAAAGATAGACAAATAATTCAAATGGAGAATCAGAGAGAAAAATGGAACTGCAAATAGGTTTTAGAAGCTAAAGAAAAAATTTAATAGGAATTAGTGTTTTTTGTTGCTGAAACAAGAGGTAAAGTATAACTTAAATAGAAAACAAAATTGAATGGCCTCAATTTGGTTAAATGCTTCTAAGTTTGATTAAAAACATAATGTATAGATTGAAGAATCAAAGAACATGCTCACCAAAACACATTAGAAAACATTACGTTGATGCATAAAATGATAAAACTGATTTAAAAACGACAAAATAGCCAGAAAATAATACACTTTGCAATAATGAAACTCTGTGGTTTTCCATCAGAAGCCATGGAGGTCAGTAGACAAGGCCATGGTCCTTTTCCTTTGCTGATATATGACTGTCAAGAAACAATTCTATGTATAGGAAAAAGATACGTTGGCTAGGAAAATGAAATAAAATCATTTGTTTTTAAAGAAAAATATATTTTATCTAGCATACAGGCATATAAATAATACAATTTCATTATTGTGGTTTTTATACAAATTTTTGTTTCTCTTTCTCTCCACCTCCTTTCTCCTTGTTCCCTCCTGGCATCTTCCCATAGATTTTCTTACACTTTCATGTCACCTGACCTTTTCGTCCTCCACACCTCTTTTCCTCTCCTGGCTTCTTATTCACCTTTGTAACCAATATACTTTCTCACATCTGCTTATTCACATGAACAACAAACATTCAAAAGTTAGGATCTGCCTATGAAAGCGAGTGTGATTTTTGTCTTTCTGGATCTTTTCTCCTGCTGCCCATTTTCTTGAATATTTCATAATGTATTTCTTTAGAGCAGAATAAAATTCCAGTGTGTATATGTTCCACATTTGCACTACCTACTGAGATATTCTCTTAGTCAATTTATAAACAAGCTGGCTGATTCCTCTTCCTATCTGTCCTGAGTAGAGAGGCTGAGCAGTTGTTTCTGTATGGAGTGGTTTGACTGGGCTTGTGGTTAAGCCTCATACTCACTTCTCATCTTGGAGCCTTTTAAAGGTGGACCCTTGGTGGAGAAGATGTTAACAATGGGGGTGGGCCTCAGATTTTATAATCCAGCCCCACCTACCTCGCCAGCTTCCTCTCAGCGTGACACTCAGTTTTCTGCTCTGCTATAAAGACATGTCTCTTCAAAACTGTGAGCTGGGACATTGCTGTGGTGAAGTGATCCTGACCATTGACTTTTTAATATTTTGGCACTGTTTATGGCGGGGAGGATGTGAAAGTATTTGGAAGTTTGGACTAGAGAAGGAGAAGTTAATGGGCCATTCTGATGAGTTTTCAAGAAGGTTCTGGGGGAGGAATACTGAAGAAGTATCAGATACCTAAAATTCACAGTCTCCCTGGATTAACAAAGTTTGGTAGCATCACCCACTTGATACTGCTTTTAAAAGTCTGATAAATATGGGGAATATGGGGTCATGAAGCTGTGAAGAGCTTCTGGAAGCCATTTAAACTAGGGATATGACAGTGTCATATTCATTGCATGGTGCCCATGAAAACCAAGAAAACCTGCTGGTTCAGGAAGTAAGCAAAACAGTTGGGAGGGCCAGAGTTGCCCAAGCCTCCTGGAGCCTGGAAGATTTTACCACATGTTCCTGGTGCTGGACATGGAGCTGAAGGACACAACATTTTCCCTGTTTGTTTTAAATCTCAGTCCATTTTTCCCCTTGCTAAATCCCCATTCATCTTTTTTGGAATGGGAATTTGCTCTGTAAAATTATGTTTTGAAAATATGTACCTTGTGGTGTGATTTTGCAGGCTTCGCTGTTAAGAGATTGCCTCAGAGAAGACACTGGGGATTTTTGTAGTGTTGGAATTGGAAAAGATAATGAGGACTTTTAAAGTTGGACTTAATGCATCTTGCATCATGTCGGGATTGTGAGTGTATGGGGACTAGGGCCAGAATGTGGTGACTTGCTTAGGAAGTGTCCTCCATATGCTCATGTGTTTACTATTAAGCTTCATACTTGGTTCTCAGCTGGTGGTAATTTGGGAGCTGGAACCTTGTTGGAAGAGGTGTCTTAGAGGGCAGATCTTGAGGTCTAGTAGTCCAGCTTCAAACCTAAAATTTAGGATATTTCCACCCACATATGAAAACCAATTCTCCTTTGTTACTTCTTGGAGTTAGAGTGTTCTACCTTATTTTTTGACACAGGGTCTTTCACTGAACCTAGGACTGTCTCGTTAGGATGGATTAGCTAGACAGCAAGCCCAAGGGATCCTCCTATCTCTACCACCCAGCACTTCTGTCAGAGACTTCTGTTTCTGTGCCTGTGTTTGGTTGTTATTCAGATACTGGGTCATTCAAATTCAGGTCCTCCTGCTTGTGCAAAAAACATTCTGCCCATTGAGACATCTTCCCAACCCATGTTTTGCTTCTTTAATTCCTAGTCCTTCATAAATAATTCATTTACCAAAATGTGGTGAATTATTATAGTCAAGTATATTGACCCTTTTTTTAACAGAGGATGGACACAGAATGAATTTCACCTTTTCCTACTTATGATTCGGGGACAGTTATTACAAAGAATGTCTTAGCTGACTGTCTAAAAATCTTTTCATTGCTTTATTGCTCAAAAATGTAAAATTAATTCACATTCCTTTTTATATGTTGAAATGATATAAAACTTTTGGAATTGTATATTTTCTCACCATGCTGCTTGCCAAGGAGAGATTCTTAGCAAATTATGTACAAGTAATTTATTAAATGATTGTGCACTCAGAATTAAAAATGTCCCTTACACTTGAGAAATACACGAAGTTTGAACTTTACCTAATATGTTTAAAAGTGTTTTAACTTTAGTGTTAATTTCTACATTAAATATATAGTCATATTATGTATAATGATATCTATAATATTATTTAAGATTTGATTCCTTTAGAATTTTTCTAAGAGTCATTTACAGGTCATATAAAAATTCTCCTAATTCTTCACCTGTAAAATTTACAGTTCTGAAAGACTTATGTTCTCAAACACCTTTTTTAAAAAAATATTTTACTTATTCATTTTCAAGCAGAGATGAGAGAGAGAGAGAGAGAGAGAGAGAGAGAGAGAGAGAGAGAGAGAGAGAGAGAGAGAGAGCACCAGGGCTACCACCCTGTGGGCCTGGCCCATGTGGGTACTGGGGAATTGAACTTGGGGCCCCAGACACCAGAGGCAAGTGCCTCAACCACTGAGCCATCTCTCCCGCCCTCAAACATCTTTAGCTGCCTAAAGATATACTATTAAATTATATTTGTCTCTTCTCTTAGTATAAAAGCACCATAAAACTAAAGAGGCAGTTATTACTGATGAAAATACATTAACATTATCCATTGGTGTGCTTAAAAATTATCATATCTTCTGGATTCAGTAAATACTTGCTGGATTTAGACTTCATGAGGCAAATACCAGCTCTTCCATGAAACTGGTGTGTGATCTGACTAAGATGCAAACCTTCTCTGAGGCTTAGTTTATTCTCTAGAAAATAGGAAAAATAACATCTCAATCATAAAAGTAATTAAATGAATGAATTTAATCCCCACAGGAATAAAGTGCTGCATTCATGACACCACAGTTATTGTGAATTATATGCTGGTATCTCAGTGGAATGGGGTTAGTGAGGAGGTGCAAAAGCGCATAGCCTGATGGAAATATGACCAATTTGCTATATGCTGATATTGTAAGGTTCTCAATAAAAAGCCTTATGAAATCATAAAGTGTAGTGTTATTATTATATTTATATTATAGTATTACATTATAGTGTTATTTTCAAAAAATAGCAAATATGATACAAAAGGATTTTAATACTTTTTGAAATTTAAATTTTTGATATTAATATAATTAAACTGATTTTGCATTCCCATGACAGTCTTGCTTACATATTCACAAACTTGGGCTGAAATATTTAGTCGACATCATACAGTTTATATCATACTGATATAAACATAAAATTTAGAAAGAATGGAGGTCATGTTCTAAGAGAATTCCAGAAAAATATAATAGAACATTTTTCTAAATTTTAAACTTTTTATTGGCATATAGGAAACACAATACCTATAACAAGGACTGTGGATGTAGCTCAGTAGGAAAAATACTTTCATTGCGTGAAGTAGCCCTGGGTTTGACACTGCACACCACAAGAGCACATAAAGCTGGTGTAGTGCTGATCATTGGTAATCTCAGTGTTTGTGTGTGTGTGTGTGTGTGTGTGTGTGTGTGTGTGTGTCTGTGTGTGTCTGTGTGTTTGTGTCTCTGTGTGTGTCTGTGTGGGGGTCAGAAGTTCAAGATTATCTTCCTCTGCACAGTGAGCTGGAGACCATCTCAGGATTCGTGAGATCCAGTCTATTAAGATAGAAAGCATAGGTATCATTAAGTATATTTATGCTCAATGAATTTCTACACTGCATCCCGGTCTTCAGCACCTGATCATGAAACAGCATAGGTGGAGGTGGATCCCTTCTTGTGACTGGAGAATACAATATGTATCTGTAACATACTGGTAGCAAGGGGCAGAAGGAGTGTTGAAAGCTCAAAGCAGCCTTGGTCTCAAAAGGGCGTTCCAGTCCAATCTCAAATCTCAGCTACATAGTGAGATTCTCAAAATCAGAGAATCATTAAGTTTCTTTATGACGAAGAACAATATATGTGTGAAAAGCATAAGCATTAATTCTTTCAAATGGGTTAGAAACTATTATGTCCGAGTACATGACTTTTTTTTTATTGAATGACACAATTTTGTTAAAGATATTTTTCTTAATTTTCTCAATAAAATAGGTATATGGAAGTAGTTCCTGGATGGATAGAATGAGACACTTCACGTTCCAACTGAGTAAGATTCAATTTGGATGAACTAACTTTCTTTCTTTCTTTCTTTCTTTCTTTCTTTCTTTTTCTTTCTTCTCTCTCTCTTTCTTTTCTTTTTGTTTTTCGTTTTGAGGTAGGGTCTCACTCTAGCCCAGGCTGACCTGGCATTCAGTATGTAGTCTCAGAGTGGCCTGAAACTCATGGCAATTCTCCTAACTCTGTCTCCCAAGTGTTATTTCTAATATTCAGGAAAATTTCAAGGTAAATGTCAGGGATGCTTTAAAATTAAATATGAACAAGTAGTAAAAGAAAATTAATGATGGGAAAGTAACAATAATTCTGGAAAATATATTTCAACAGATAAATTGTAAAGGAAACCCATAAGAACTAAAACAAAAAAAATGTTATTGGGTTTTCCTCTTTTGAAAGAATGCAAACATTTTATAATCATATATTTTAAAAAATTACACAGAACATTGAAAATAAGAAAGCATCCAATCCATTGTTTAAATATTGCCTTTAAAAAACAAAAGCATTAGCAACTGGGCATTGTAATTCAGTACTCCCAAGGTTGAGTCCAGCTAGGGTGATCTACCAAAACCATGTTACAAAAGAAAATGAATGAGAGAGAATATCAGGGGATAAGCATTGCTTCATTCAACCACCATTCCTCCTTCCTTAGGTATAATGGACATTCTTGGTTTTCTACCTATTATTCCCGTAGCTATTTTTCTTTATTTTTACTGCTTGTTTTGATGTGTGTGTGCGAGGGGCGTTTGTGTAGAGTGCCCAATATTTTTATTAGGCTAAAATTTTACATTATGTCAGCTATTACTTTTGTTTGACTAAATGAATATATTATGCCCAACAATATACTACCTAATACTTGTTTTTTTGCCAATGTATTAATGGTATTTTTACTTTCGGTTATAGAAATTTCTCTCTTCAGATGGTGGGGAACACTGGTAAGTCATTAAACCCATCAAAGTGCTAGAGGAAGAGATCAGAGTATTCAACACTAAGTCAAATACCTCCATTATACCCTCCAAACTTAGACATCATTGCAGAAGTGATGGCATAAAGAATGTCAGAATAGGGCTGGAGAGATGGCTCAGCAGTTAAGTCACTCACCTGCAAAACCTAATCACCAGAGTTCAAATCTCCATTACCCATGAAGTGCCAGATGCACAATGTAGCACATGCATCCGAAGTTCACTTGCAATGACTGGAAGCCCTGGCATGCCCATTCTTTTTCTCTTTGTGTCTCTCTCTGTCTGTTTCTTTCTTCTTGCAAATAAATACAAATATTTTTAAAAGAATGCAAGAATAAAAAGAAAGGGAGGAGTGCTTTGTAAAACTGTCATCCAGACGCAAAGAGGCTGTGGTACACTTGACCTCACAGCCGATGATGCAACCGACACAAGACCTGCCTAATAGGAGGGAAAATTTCATGATGTTAAAATGTAGCAGGCACTAGAGATAAAATATAAAGGACTCAGTAGAGGAGGGTAAATGGGGAAGGGGAGGTTCAAGTAATTTATAGGGAGAAGATTATGATCACAGGATATTTTCTTTAATATGGATGCTGCCATTATTCAGGTTTAAGAAAAATATAAAATATAGTATGTATGGAGATTAGAAGCAGTTGGAGAACAAATTTATTTTGTTACATAAAAATCAATGTTCTAGTGTAAAGCTCTGCTTTCTTAAACAAAAGCAGTGTGAACCACCTGATAGTCTTGTATCTAGATATCCCCAATTTCACATAGGTAAATTGGCACTGGAGAAATTCAGGGAAGTCAGTGGTACTGAGTGCAAATATGGACTCTCTTTACATGTTGACATTGTTATTTGTGTGATATTCCAAGGTAAAGACGAGGGTTGGGAGAAGATAAGAAAGATTGTGAGTCCACTTAATTATTGATTTTAGTCACATTTTGAACCTATCTCTGCCAGCAATCAGAGTGACACTTGCAGGGAAGGTGTGATAGGTAATAATCCCAGCATTAGTGAAGAAGAGTCAGGAGGATAGCCGGAGATCATGGGACAGCCCATCTCACTAATTGGTGAGCCCCAGTCTATTGAGAAATCCTGTTTAAAAACAGATAGACAACCTAAGGACATATGAGTTTGCCCTCTGACCTCCAAAGGCATGTGTAGTTCACATATGTTCTTGGACATACACAGGATAAGCACATGCACACAAAACAGACAAACACAGCTCAGAACAAAAAAGAAAAAGACAAGAGACTGACATTTTGAATTTCAACTATTCAGATCTCTGTCTAATTGGTTTTTATTTCAGAAATAAAGAAAAAGCTATAGACACAAGCTTCCTGAAGCCTGAAGTCAGCATTTTATCATGGATGGTATTAAACTGAGGTCACTCACTTCTCAACAAAAAGACTTTTAAAATAATAAAAATATAGGCTGTTCTCCACCAAAAACTCATGGGTTCTCATGAAATAGGACTATTTTCCCCTTCACGGAAAATGAAGATATGTTATCAAAACTTGAGACTGAAAAGGCCCACAGAGGCCATGACGACCAGCAAGCATTCCTATTTAATTCATTTCACTGTTTCCTATTCCTCTGTTTTATTTGTGATAAGGAATAAAGAAAGCATAGTTGTCCACTTTTTAACCTTTAGACAATAACTTCTTGATCAAAATGGATAAATGATTTTCTTTTTCACAGTGATAGCATCTATGATTCCTTCGATTTTTAAATAAACACTTTAATCTTGTTAAGTTCTTAAAAGTATTAAACATAACAGATATGACTTTCTAATCCTTAAAACCTGGCTCCATTAGGCTAAAACACCACCACTACCAACAACAACAACAACAACGAAGACATATATTTGACTTTATTGGCCATCTCAGTGTTTATAACCAATCATGTTCTTGGGTACTTTTACCGTAACTTCTCCATGGACACATCCTTTGTTCCATAGTTATGAGTATCACCCCAGAGTGAGGTAAAAGAAACCTGTTGTTCACAAATACTAATTTATACATATCAAAGTGGATAGTTAAATATGATGATAGATATTGCTCACACTATAATTAGACAAATATATGTAAAAAACCCATATATATATATATATATATACAATTAGTTTAAGCAAATATGTACACACTTATACATATATTTACGTATATGTATATATACCTATTTGTCTATATGTCTATATGGCCATATATCTATATCTATCTATTTGTCTATATCTATGTATACATATACAGCTATAGATAGATAGATAGATAGATAGATAGATAGATAGATAGATAGATAGATTAGATTAGATAGACAGACAGACAGACAGATGATATATATTTAGGGTCTCTTCTCAGGTGAACAAATTTACTTTCCTCTTTTTCAATTTTTTCTATCGTTCAACTTAAATCTTGACAGAACAAAATAAAATAAAAACATTGATGAGTAACTTGTGGTGATCACTATAAAGTATTCAATCACTTGAAACTATAAAGAAAAACCTGTATTTTTAATGCAATAAATGTAATGAGGGAAGGAACAAAAATAATCAAATGTATTAATGCCCTGTTGTTGGAGATTACTAAAAAAACATTATTGAACTGCAATAAAATAAGTATTTAAAAATGTCTTTTCTATCAAAGTCTCATTGCTATGAACCCATTTCCAATATACTGTTGCAATTTAAGTTGTAAGTTAAAATGATAGAAAGGTTAGCATAGCATTATTTTTCTCTATCTCGTGTATAAATGGATACATGAAAAAATTTGAACTGTGGGTCTATTCGGTGGAAATGATGGTTTTCATGCTGTGTAATATGTTTTCTCTGATGAAATCTTCACATAATGCCATAGTAGGCTAGCTTTATGGTCTGCTTGAACCTCAGGACATGTTGTGTTTCTGTGTTTCAGTCTGAAAACAAAAGAGAAAGCGTGGTAGCATTATTTGCCAAGGCGTTAGCACAGGCTTATTTTCCCATAATAATGGAGTCCAGGTAACTGGCTGGAACACTATAAAATGTCAGCTATCTGAGGCAGCTGTACAGTTTAAATTCAGTAATATTTCACATCTCTGTTAGGCAGCTCTATCCCAACAGAGGTGGAATCCAGACCACACTCTGTGTGAGAATGGCAGAAAAAGGAAAATGAGAGAACTCTTCACCTACCCACTGAGGCACTTTCTGCTCCACACAGAAGCAACAGACCCAGGTTCAAGTTGCTGAAAACAACCAATTAGAAATCAAATCAGAACCTGTTTGGCCTCACAATTGAATAGTGAGATGCTGTAGGAATCCTAACAATGCAAAGTAATAGCCTGCCGAATTCAATGAATATTGCTTAATAACTTTGGACCACAGCAAGACTGGGGAAAAATTAAAAAGCATCGTAGAGCCCCTCTGTAGGCTTCACTGAATTAGCATTCCTACGCCTGTGCCTACACACCATCCACAATGAGCACGGCTGCTTCCATTTCCAGACACTCCTCCATTAGCACTCGTGCAAAAGAGGATTGAAGGCTAGACTGTTCGAAGCTCACCAAATTTTCATTATGTTTCCATCAAAAACTGCTTGTTTTGCAGGATGGAGTCTATGTCAATAAAATGGATTGGGTGTCACTTAAACCAAGTGACGTGCTAATCTTCCAAAGGCCTGTGTCCTTAATCTCTGCAGGACATGAGTCAGTTGAGAAGCAAGAGCCATTCTCACAGGTAGCAACTATTGAGCTCTTTAATGTAAATTCAAAAGCAAAGCTTATCAGTGTGTTTCAGAAATTGCTTCAATGTGGTTGCTGTCTATGAAAAAAATCCTCCCGCTTCTCCCCCCAAATCCATGGGTAACTTCCAAATTTCTGACATTGCCTTGGGAACACCTTTGAATTATAGAGAAATTGGCTTTGGTGGCAGCTGCCCTACAAGCAATTGGATTAGAGGCATTTCTTTTAGCTCCTATTAAAGTTCTTGACCATGGCCCTCATATCATTAAACATGATCAAAATATTAAGTGAAACTGCATTCTGAATTTCAAAAACCAATGTACCCTATTTCTTTAAAAATGTATGCAGAACTAACCAATTTTTTTTAACAACAGCAACAAAACAGCATAATGGAATTGTTTTCTATAATCCTCTATTTCATAGAAGAAGCTAGAAAACATCGTGTGGTGATGGTTTGAATGTGAATATATATCCCCCATAGATTGAGGTGTTTGATTAATGTGAACTAAAAAGTTCCCAGAAAAAGCACTGCATCTTCTGCCATTACTTTCTACTGAATAGACTGATAAAACTGTGATCACACAGGGATGGAATATTGGAAGTCCAGAGCCAAATTACCTTGGGCTTCCTTCAGCCCCTTAACATCCATTTATTTATCACTTCTGTGTCTTGTCTAACTTAATATCCCGGTGACCAACAATTGAACTGGTAGTACTTTTTTTGGAATATACTAACAGAACGCCCCAACCCCCCACCCATCGTCAGCTTCCTCCAACTCAAGGGTTAAGAGTGTCATCAGAGAGCATCTGAAGCTTATGATGGAGATTTCCCTGCTATGCTATGAACCGCTTACTTCTTGGTCAGCCAATGTATTTGAATAGTGATATAATTTATGACTTTCTTTTGTTCTGTACCTAAAAAACCTTCATGAAATTGATACCGCATTGGATCATGGAATTAAGGTATTTTAAATCTGTGTTCCTGAGCCATGGTCACTCATATATGGCTTCTGAATAATCTCTTATCACTTTGAGGTCAGAGTGTGCCATTTGTGTTGAAATTAAACTCATAATTTGGGTTTCCAGCTGTGTGGTTGATGGACGTGTCACTGGGGACCAATCCCGGGGTCCAGCCCAAAATTGTGTTTGGTGGAGGGTGAATCTGATACCAGCCCAAAGGTGTGAAGAGAGCTATGTAAACTCTGGCAGGTGTGTGCTTGCTGCTGTTTGGTGTTTGCTGTTTGGTTGTTTCTCTCTGCTTGGATCAGTGAAAGGGTGGATCATTGATGGAACTTCCCTTGTATCTGTAAGCTTGAAATGAACTCTTTCCTCCCATAACCTGTGTCTGGTTTGGATCATCAAACCAGCAAGTGGCGTTGACTATGACAGAACTTGGTACCAGAGATTTGGTGTGTTGCTGTGTGAAGAATCTAGCCACGTGGATTTTAATCTTTTGTACCAGGGGTGGATCCTGGGGTACAGTCAAATGGTGTGTTTGGGGGAAGTTCTGATTCCAGCTCAAAGGTGTAGAGAGAGTTGTGAGAGCTCTGGAAGGTGCATGCTTGCTGTCTTTTGGTGTTTGCTGGCTGTCTAGTTGTTTCTCTCATGCTTGGATCTTTGAAAGGAATCTGGCTTCTACCATTCATAGAACTTCCCTTGGATCTGTGAGCCTGAAATAAACCCATTCCTCCCATAAACTGTGTCTGGTTTGCTTTTTCACTTCAGCAAGTGTAGCTGACTATGACATCTAGTTCTGATTATTTTTCTAATATTTTAAAATCAAATTTATCTACTGGAAACCTTCAAAAGCTCAGATAAAATCAACAAAACTTTTGCTGGATCATAGAGCTGAACTGGTTGGCTGTCAAACATTTGAAAATAAACATGAAAATTATAGGACAGATCCTTCAATTTACTTTCATTTTTCTAATACCAAGTAGTACACATTACCTGGTCTCCATTTTAAAGTAGAAAATAATGCAAACATATTGGGAATAGCTGGATTTACTTTAAACCTTAGTATTAAATGACACCTGTGTTGAAAACATCTTAAAAATTTTATGTACATATATAGACTGAATTAAGTCAGAATCATTCACATAAGAGTTGTGATCAGTACAATAAAATGATACAAAATTTATCATCTCAAGAGCAAAACAGTGAAAAATGAGTAAACTGTTGTTTCAGTTACCTTCTTGTTGCTGGAACAAACTACCTGGGTAGAAGCAGCTGAGGGAAGTAAAGGATTTATTTCAGACTATAGTTTCAAAGATGGGGTTCATCACGGTGGTATGATCATGGCAGAGCAGACAACTATCATATTTTGTCTCTTCAGATTAGAGTAAGCAGCAAGGGGAGCTGGATGCTAACATCCCAAGGCATACTCACAAAGATATACCACCTCTAGCTAGGCCCACCCTCTCAAAGGCTCTAGCACCTTGTGATAAGCATAAGGCTTTATTACAAACATTTGAACCACCAAACAAGATCAATGGACATGCTTATGTAAATAATATTCTATTGAATAATGAATTAATAAATGTGATTTATTTATTTGCACACACAAAGAGAAAGATGGGGGAGAGAGAGAAAATGGGTCATCCAGGGCCTCCAGCCACTATGAAAAACTCCTGATTCATGTAATAACTTGTGCACCTGGCTTTACAGGGGTATTAGGGAATTGTACCTAAGTCCTTCGCTTTTGCAGGCAGCAGCCTTAACTCTTGAGTCATCTCCTCACTTCCTTTTCAAGACTTTGCATTTATAGTTCTTAGTCTTAGGAGATAAAATGCATTGAGTTGGGCTGGGCAGGTGGCTTAGTGGTTGAGGTGCTTGTGTGCAAGCCTGACAACCAAGGTTGGATCGCCAGTACCTGTGTAAACTCAGGTGCATATGCATTCAATTGGAGTCAGTTTGCAGCAGCAGGATGCACTGGTGCACCTGGTTTCTCTGTGTGTGTTTCTCTCTCTCTCTCTCTCTCTCTCTCTCTCTCTCTCTCTCTCTCTCTCTCTCTCTCTCTCTCTCTCTCTCTGTGTGTGTGTGTGTTTCTCTCTCTCTCTATTTTCCTTGCTTGTAAATAATAATAATTAATAAATTAAAAAAAGTAAAAACACTCTGAGTTGTTTTGTTTCACTTTTGTAACTCCATGCATGTCAGTGACTTACATAATTCTTTAAAAAATCATTAATTCCTTATATGTCAAAGGTAAGCATGTGGAAGAAACATAAAGGCTGCAGATGAAGCACAACTATTCATTTTTTAATTATGCTGGTAATATTAACTTGTTTTACTGTAAATGCAAGTGTGGTTGAATGAATCTCATGATCTGTAGTTAATAATGAACTTGATTTACAATGACTTAGTTTATTAGTAGCAATAAAATACAGTACGTTTTTAATTTCTTGTGAAAATACAAAAGCTAAAGTTTTGGAAATAATTAAAAAGAATTAGAACCCTGATACCCACAATTTTTTCTTAATGACATATTAAGGAATGATATTTTAAAAAATAATTTAAAGATGGCATTCCATGCAGTTATGAAATATGTGGTTGTTACTAGTATAACATTTAAGAAATATTTAAGTGCAAATATCATTACAGCTTAAAGCAATAAAAACATACTTATGTATATAGAATTACATAATTCTTAGCTGACTGAAATCATTCATGCACAGATAATTACAAACATTCTTCTATATGATAATAAACATCCTTCCCAGAGTTTTAAGACTTACTGAGAAATAATGCAAAATCTAAAAGACAAAGCATAAATTTAGTTTCAAATATTTGATGTCACTTATTTAAGATTTTTTAAATAGAAAAATAAAATACTGTTTTTTTAAGATCTCTCTCTCTCTCTATCTCTCTCTATCTCTCTCTGTGTGTGTGTATGTGTGTGAGAGATGTGTGTATGTTTCTTGGACCCATCATGAAAAAGGCCATGAATGTACATTGTTCCATGTATTCTAGTTTTGACCCAGACACACAGTAAGGATTCAATGGGCATTAATAAAGATGTATAGGGCTGGAGAGATGGCTCGGAGGTTAAGGCACTTGCCTCCAGTGCCTAAAGCCCCTGGTTCAATTCCCCAGGACCCACATGGGCCAGACCCACAAGGTGGTGGCCCTGATATATTCGATCTCTCTCTCTCTCTGCTTGAAATTGAATAAATAAAATATTTAAAAAGATGTATAGCTTTTTCTGATCCTTAAAGTATCATTTCTTTGCTCACATCAATAGAATGTCCAGTGCATACTGAAAATTCATTGTGTGTTTTATATTTCCTAAAGACCTAATGATGTTAATGCCCCCACTTCTTCTCCTGTTATATCAGGCAGCTGAAATACTTCAGGAACAGTGCAGTAATTTCTGCACTCATTAAGTGAGAATGGAACTGAATGCAGAAACATCTGATTTTTACTTTAAAGACAGCATGGATAAAAACTTTGCAAGTTACTCTTACTCAACAAGATTCATATGAAAAGTAATCGTGCAAGATTCCAGAAGTATAGTTGTAATTCTATGAAGGAATTATCTTATCTTCCTCAATGCTTTGCACTGTTCAATCAATAAAACTTTCACTCCAGTTATTTAAGTTAGCCCCTAAGAATTTTGGTAATATTGTAAACATCATTTTCATAGCTTCATTTTCAATAGAGTACAGAATTACAGCTGATTTTTGTATACTCATTATGTATCATGCATGTTTTCTCACCCCATTAAATTATTATAATATATTTTATGGATGGGAGAAGGATTCTACATACAACATCATTTTATGTATAAATGAGGCTAATTTTACCTACTTTAAAAATTTTTATTTTATATATATATACATATACATACACAAATACACACACACACACACACACACACACACACACACACACACATATATATATATATACACTCTATTGTCACTTCACCCCAACTCCTATTACCCTGGGGCCTCTCATCAGTAGGGTGATGGTAGTCACTGTGGGGTCATGAACACCTCTCAGTCTCTGGGATAGCTGGGAACACCCCTTACAATCTTTCCATCCTCCACCATTTTTTAATGTTCTCTCAGCCATGACAGTCCTGTTGACAGTCTGTTTTGAGTCCTTTTGTAGTCTCTGGAATTCTGCTTGCATAGATTTTGATTATTCTAAGTGTCTATCGACCTCACCCTGGGGCTGGCTGTCAGGCTAGCTTTAAGAGAAATATTTATGATGTTGCCTCCTCTGCAATTTCTCTGGGCCAGGGCAGATGTGGTAGAGGTGGAAAGTACCATGGTAGGCAGTCAGCTATCTTCCTGTCTCATCTATGGATCTAGGCTCTCCTCTGCTTCTCTACCATCTGTAAGATAAAATAGATTCTCCAACCAAGCGTGAGAGCAATTTGGGTAAAAGGGGGTATGCAAATTACTTAGGAGATTTTTGGTCTGCCAGTCCACTCATTCTGAAAAATGAGATTTTGACTTGGTTTCCAGTACCAGATATGAGTTCCCTCCCACTGAGTGCTTCAAGTTCAGTCAGAGAACAGCCTGTGGTGTCTTCACCAGGAGGCTATTACCTTTTAGCTCTGGCATGTAATCAAGTGTTTTGCAATGACCTTATTAAATAATGATATTATTTTAGGAACCTTGTGGGTCTCCCTAGCCAGCAGCTCAATGTGGAGGTTAACCCAATTCTGGGCATTAGATTTATCAGCCAGGGATCATGGTTAATTTTATTTACTATTAGTTTGGACCCTTTAATTTATCTTTATTATAAACTTTCTCTTTCTATAATTTCCACTATGATTTTAAGTAGAGATGGTATAAGTGGGCTTCCTGTGTTGCTCTGGGGTCATGTTAAATAGACATGGTGTGAGTGGACTCTCCTCTCTTGGTGCTCCTAGTAGACACTTGGCTTTCACATTCCCACCTGAGTCTGATGTTCACCATGACCTTCACTGTATTTTCGTATTTTTCTTCTAATCTTGATATGTGGAGCCTTTATTATATCAACTGTTTACTTTTTTCCTCCAATGAGGTGATCATTTCCCTTTAAAAAATGGATTTTAATATATTGAACCATTCTTGCATTGTAGAGATAAATACTGAGTAGTATTAGACACTTTTAATGTGATAATGGTGTTGTTTTTGTTTAATTAATTTTTCAACCATATTTATCAGACGGATGATATATTTTCTTCTTTCCCCTTTCACCCCATCTTCTCCTTAATCTTTTCATCCTTTGATGTCTTTCTTTTGTCTTTCTTCTTCCTATCTCTTTTTCTTTTTTTTTTTTTCCTCTTCCTTTATTTTGAGATATGGTTCCTGGTTTACCACATTTGCCTGATCTCACCATGTGCCTTATGATGGTTTTCTACACCTTACCCTCTTGCATCCACCTCTCAGTGTGGGCATTACAGGCATGTCTCAGTACTCTCAGCATTGGTTGGGGTGGGCTTCATCTATGTAAGCCGCTCACAGTTACAAAAGAGAGACATCCATTCCCATGTTCTACATTGTTTTTGGATCATTTAGCTTTGGTTCCAGTGTAATGCTAAGTATATGAAATTGATTTAGTAGCGCCACTCTTCTTAAATAAATTAGAATATTGAGAAAAGTTAATGCAGATGATACTTATGATAAAGTCATGTGCTCATTTTTAATATGTTCAAGTTTCTTAAACTCAAAAATATCTGATTTTTGTTATTTTTTCTTTAGTACTTTTTAATTAAAGAGAATGTAATTTATAAAGCATGATAATCCCTTCTTATCCATGGCTTATTTCTCTGCAGTTTTAGTTACTTGTAGACAAGTACAATCTAAAAATATGAAATTTGAAATTGGAATAAACCTAGTGGCATGCAATTCTGAGTAACATGATGCAGCCTGCACTGTGCTATGCCCCTGCCCAGTTCTCAGTTGTCCACTATAACCATGTTATATGTCACCCCTTCAATCACAGAGTGATGTTGTTTATAAGATAAACCAGCACAAAATCATTGTGCTTGTATTGAAATAACAATTATTTAGCTTAGCAATGCACCCAAAGAATACAAACAGTGACATTGGCAATTTGATGCTAGTTTGGAAAAGGGAATTCATTCTTTGTTTTGCTTTGTTTTGTTTTTTAAGTGAAAATAAAAAAGTCCCATGAAGAACTAACATCAAATAAGCGTACTTATAATGTCAGTATAAGAATCTGCTTTGAGAGACAAACTATACCCATGTATCATTTTTACAGAATGTTGCTACAATATTTCTAGTTTATTATATTTTTATTAATCTTTTATGTCTCATTTCCAAATTGACTTTATTACTGGTATGTATGCATAGAAAAAATACCTGCACAGATGGCAATCAGTGCAATCTGTGGCATAAAGCACCCACTGGGTGTCAGGAAGAAATCATCCATAAGGCGGTGATGCTCTATACCTTGAGACACACGTTTCAACAGATTAGAGAACTGCTTTAATCACCATTTGAAAGTGCACTTCTTCCAGCATAAGAAATAATGGTTCATTTGTTTTTATCAATACACCCATGATTCTGGAACACCAAACATTCACCAAAACCTGTTGTATATTGTATTGTATATTGTTTTCAGTCAACATACTTAACAAAGAAACAAGCTGTTTCTATTTAACTGTAGATAAAACCGCTCCTTGTCCCGCAGACAGTATTGCTCTATTTAAGTATTTAATCGTGTCAAACGTGTCAACAGACACACTTGTAAATATCGATTCCTAAATATGAGGCCTAAATTGTTGATGATATTCATTCTTAGGAAAAAATATGGGAATATATTCAGCTATTTTTATATTAAAATCTTTGAATAAGCATAAAATCCACCACTGATTCTGAAGGTTTTTTTTTTTTTATGTACAGAGAAGGTGACAGGAAGAGATGTTTGTTTTTTGCAAAAAGAACCGTGGAACTATAATTTCTATCTGAAGGATATGAAACTCACTTGGTTCCTCTAATGCCTTCTAACCAATGTGCAGCTGTTGGAAAAAATGATGGTTTGGTGTGAGCTTCTGCACCTTGCTTGTATGTACCTGTGAGCTCCTGGGACGCTTATGCAGACTGAGGACTCAGGACAAGTAGTGTTTGAAAAGATAGATACAAATGCTCAAGTTATGAATGATAACAAGCTGATACCACACTAGCAAATAAAAATCACACTTGTTCTATGCTTTCAGTGTTGGTATTTATAGGATATTTCAATATAGTGAGCACCAAAGAATTATACTTTAACAAGTAGAAATGAAGACAAGAGAAAGTAAGGATACTATAATAAATTTTATTTTCAAAATAAGAAAATATGTTTTATGTTGAGTTAGCCCAAAGGGCTTTGTTTTGGATTTTATAACCATAAATAAACACTGAGTTAAGACTAAAAATAACTAAATAAAAAGTTTGTCGTTACAAAAAAATGAAACCCTTTTCATAATAGATGTGTGAGAAATATTATGTTCACACTATATGCTTACATTTGTTAAATTCATGATCATCCAGGCTTATTCAGGAAAATAATAGGATAATTCAGTAGCATTAGAAATACCACATAATTATATTAAGACCTGGTACAGAAAAAAAAAAAAACACTGGGAAAGATTTTTTAAAAGTGAGATCCATAATTGATTTACTTTGAATGCATCAAGATTTCTTTTCTTAGTTTGCAAAGTGTTTCAAGATTTTTGTAAACTATTTTAGCTCAGGAGATAAAGCAATGAATTTGTGGAAGTAGCTGTAAATCTAATAGGATCTAAAAATAAGATGATCATTGAAAACATTTTCTATTTCATCACAAATGGAAGTTCTATGCACTTGTTTTGCAGCTATGAATTTTGGTACAACTGTTGCCAGTCCTTAAACTTGGGATAGAGGGTTGCTGCATAGGATGCTGTAACAAGCCTGCACAGATCAGAAGGTACAGCACTGAATACATATAGCTCAAAGGATAAAGTGAGAAAGATTTACTCACCCCATGATTAGAGGCAAACTGCCATTATTCATTTCAAATATTGTAGTTGTGAGTATTAATGGTGAATTTAGTGATATAGATTTCTAAAAGATAGATTATAAAAGGAATGTAAATATCAATTTAAAGGAATTTAGAACATTTTTAATAGAAATAACACAAATTTAATAATTTTAGTGTGGTTTCCAGTGGTTATTTGAAAATAAATTACAGTGTAACTACCTTAAACTTACCCATCTCCCTTTGTAAACAGCTAGCTAGCATTAATAACACAAGTAGCCTACACCTCCCCCCTAAAAAAAGTTCTTATCTCAAACTGAAACTCTGTATTTTTCACCTTTCAAAGAGCACTCAATAATTCCCCAATTAGCTCTTTGAAATCATTGCTTCACTTTCCGTCTCTTTTTACCTCATCTAAGGGGAATCACATACCATTTACCCTTTCATGTTCAAATTATTGAATTTTTTTTATGTTTTCACTGTTCATGCCTGTTGTAAAATTTAGCATAAAATCCCACATCCTTAATGCAGGATCCTCTTCTGTTTTATGTCTACATTTGCCTTCATGGTATTAAAATACATCAGCTATAAACACTAGTATGCTAAGATCTGTACACTGCATTCATTTTCTTGGATAGCAATGGATACCACAGCAATCCGGTAACTGATTTTTTTTTTTGAGAATCTGTCATAATATTACTCACTGGTAATATTTTGAAATGAACTCTAAAGTGTGCAAAGGAAATCAATTAGGGAACGGAGGGATGGTGGGAAGCAAGAGGACAACTAAATCTGGAAGCAGGGGGACATCATGATACATGTTCTCTGAGATTTCAAAAAGACAGGCAACTTTTCAGGGGTGTCATGATGGTTCCATTTGGATGGTGATAAAAAGAGGGGTGTCAGGGTCAGAATGATGTCCAGAACCAAGAAATGACCAGAGCAGGATTCTGATTTTCTGATAATCACTTAGGATACATCCAGTGTTGTATAGGAGGGACTTCCCATGTTTTTATTTATCATACACAAGAAATGATAGATATTAGTGTGAGTTTACAAGTGGAGCTGGGGATTAGAATTTAGATAACACCCAGCAAATTCCATTGTACCTCAGAATTTAAGGCATACCCCAATTCTTGTCTATAAAGTTAAAGAATTAAAATTATGGACGACCAGAGAATAAGGTAGAGTGGGAGACTTTATTTAAAGGAAAATGGGAAACTACAGAGTTCTCCAACCACCAGTGTGGAGAGAGCATATAGGAGAAGTTTTAGCCAAAATCTGCTCTGCAGCTAAACAAGCAGGAAAAGAAAAGATCATGAGAAGGAAAGGTTCATGTGAGAGAGAAATCCAGTCATTAGGATGTGGTGGGGTCTGGGGAACCTTCCCACTGCCCTGGGTGTGAGAAAAGAGAAAGAATTATCTGATCAGTGACTATTCTCTGCCCCAGGTGAGCAGAGAGACAGCTGGTTGGTCCATACCTGACCAATAAGTTTTAGCATCTAGGTTTGAACTCTAGCTAGAGACACCTCCACTCAAGGGGAGGGGTCTAAGGAACTTGCCTGCAGGAGTTAACTGTCACATGAGCCTGTGAATAAAGAAAGGTTAGAATACTCCTGCCACAGTGAGCCTGTCTCACATAAGGAGGGCAGAAACAGTGTGACAGACACAGAACTGAAAGGTGAATCATGCATCCCTTGCAGGTTCCTATCTGTAACACCTAAGAATTAGGCACTATTTACTACTAGAGAAAGGGCTATGGAAGAGAGTTTGGTTTCACAAATATGTCAGTTAAATGCTTGTGTATATATTATTATTTACCATTTAAGAAGCATTTCTTTCAATTTGGAATCTTAAAGGCATTGTTTTAGAAATTAACCTTTCCTTTCCTGTTACCTACACAGAAATACTATTCCTTTATTGTAACATTTTAGTTTCCACTTTTGTCAGTTGACTCTGGAAGCCATAGAAATATGAACCATTAGAAGTAAAGTAAATAAGTGAATAATGGAATGCACCTGAAACCTTTTTTTCAATAATATTGTATTTCATAGAGACATTTAAAAAGTTATTACTCAAAATTTTCTGTTTTATTTGCCTTATTGTTGTAGTCAATGTTCTCTGTTGCTGTGCAGAATGAACCCAAACAAATGTGGCTTGTGGAAAAATGGGTTTATTAGCCTTAGGGACTCCAGGGGAGACTCCATCCTGGCAGGGAAAACGATGGCATGAGCAGAGGGGTGGACATCACCTCCACCACAGAACTGGAAACAATGGCAGGAAGGTGTGCCAAACGCTGGCAAGGGGAAGCTGACTTATAACCCCCAAAAGCTCACCCCCAACAACATAGCTCCAGCGAGGTTGTAAAACCCAAACTGCCATCAGCTGAGGATTGATCACTCAGAACACATTCATTTTTTTTGTGGGGGACACCTGGATCAAACCAGGACACCTATGTAATTTATAAAACTCAGGAAAAATGTGTACAAGAATTTAAATACATTAACAAAGCACTATTTCCAGCTAATTTCATTTATTATTCTACCTTTCATGTTATCTCACAGGTTTGTTTCTAGTTTTATTGTCTGCTGCCTTAGTCGACGCTTCTTTCTGTTTTACATCTTCTACACTGTCTAGTGATTGCTTTTGTCTGCCTGGATTCTGTGAATTTCTTTTTTCCCACTTTCCTTTGCCACTTGAATAGAGATGTCCTGGCACAGAAAATCTACTTGTCACCCATTGTTAGGCCTACAAAGCTATTGTCAATTGGTCACTTATAATCTTACTGTGCTTGGAATTTCATTGGTTTTATGCCAACTCCAAAGCAGCTCCTTCTCTTTGATGTTTCACAAATAAAATATCTACTTAGCAGTTAGGAAGACTTGAAATCAGCCCAAACTATCTTTGTTCCACCACAGATATACTTTTAGAAAAGAGAGAGTCTTTATGTGGTAATGTATAAGCTTTGTTTTCATTATCAGAAACCTTAGAAAAAATCTTGTCCCTGAACCAAGATGGTAGCCAGGGCACTGTGTAAGATCAGTATACTTGTTTTTAATATTTATTATTTATTTAAGTATACTATGCACTCTCCTATGACTTCCTACAATTATTCTTTGCCCAGGTACAAAACAAAACTTTCTAGAGGAAAACATAGAAGGAAGAGAGGAAATAAGGAGAGTGGAGAAAAGGAGGATACATTTAATTAAAATTTAGTGGTATTCAACTGTTTTACTGATTATAAAGAACATAAGATATGATTCATCTTAGCTTATGTTTACTGTAGAATATCAGAGGTTCCAAAACAAGAACTAACAAGAAGGGTTGCTGATTATTCTTTGAAGAAGAAATAAGCATCATGAGCATTTGCGTTTATATTTATCAGTATTTTGGAATAAGAGGGGCCACTTGATTAACACCTGCATTTTTCCTCATTGCAAAACAAATTATAACATAAGTAAGTAACACAGTACAAATGACTTTCAGACAATTGCATTTGTATGGAAATTGATTGCTATTTTGCATTTTTAACACAGTCTCAATGGCTGATCTAACACTGTGACTGTTTGCATTCACTTAAAAGTGGCAGGGTGATACAGAGCTATTGCAGAAACTGAATCAACAAAGATCAGTGGTTACAGAATCAGAGAAGGCTGGGTAGGCCATGAAGGTCTTTTTTTAGACCAAGTGGCAGACCGTAGGACACCTCATCTGATCAATCTGTATGTGTTTATTTATTGAGGATTCAGAATTTCAGGAACCATTTTATATACACTCCAAATTTCAAACAGAATTTTATAAATGCACATGATAATTTTTAAGGCATCAAAGCTAAAATATAAATTGTTGTGCTCAGAGTCAAACACAAGTCTCTCGTAATGTCTTACCTTCGCATGTGTTTGGATATGTCTTTTATTAACTACATCTTGGCTAAATGAAGGTACAGGGTGTGCAGAGGTGCATCAGTTGGTAAAGTGTTTGCCTTCTAAACATGTGGATCGAAATCCGACGTTCAATACCACAGGTTAAACCCCCTCCCCCCCATTGAAGAAACAGAGACAGGAGGATTGAATCGGCTTGCTGACAATCTACTGTAACCTCCTTAATGTGTTTCTCCCAATGAGAGACCGCCTCAATGAAGATGAGTGATGTTCCTAAGGATGATATCACAAGCTGCCCTTTGTCCACATGTTCATGCATGCACACCTACACATACATGTACCCGCCCACATAAACACACACAGATACACGGGTTAAAAATGAGACTAAAATCAAAGCCTCTTTATTGGATTGCTATGATTGTTTGAATGAGATTTGTAAAACATCTCAAAGCAGGGTAACATATAGTCCATGACAAATGAAAGCCATTATGTAGTCCTCACTGTGTAATGAGAGCTATGAAACTAGTTTACGTCTTTCTTTTTGCTATGTGCTTTGTTCTGATACTATTCTAACTTACCATGTAACTCACTTGTATTGCTAATGGTATATTAAATTTCTTGAATTGTTTAATTCATACATGCTATCACAAATGTGTAGACATTGTGCATTTTCCTCTGCTCTACTTTATAATTTCAGAAATTACACTGCCAAAAAAGACCATCAATAATCCAATAATTGCTCCGTAAATCTAGGCTAGCAGTACTCTGATAATAGACTTTACAGAGACAACATTATGTTCTCAATTGCCTTTGGAATGAAGAACACATGCTAGTAGGAAGGCAAGGTTGGGCTAGGAGAAAAAAAAATATGACCCACTAAGATAAATATCTGTAAACCAGGTCTCATTCTGTCACTTAGTAGCTATGTGATCTCCTGCAAATAATATAGCCTACCAGGAACACAGCATCTTTTTTTTTGTGAATGAAGAGATTAAATTGTAGCTCTCTATTCAGTACTAACATTTTCCTCTATGTTGTCTCTACATTCATTCTTCCCTTTGCAAATATCATCACAGAGTTCTCGTAGCAAATCTTCTCAAACTGCAAAGGCCAATGTTGATTATAGACTGGGCATGGAGATGATAATGGAAAACATGATAGGAAATGACATTGCTTTATTGAGATGTAGGAGAGGCACAAGGATAACATTATCCAAGTATCAAAGATTCGTCATCGGAGACGTTCTTGTGCCAAAGGAACTAGATTTTATTTCATTCGCCAAAATGCTGAGTGCTGGCAGAAGCCTGGAGCAGACTCTTTAGAGCCAAAGGCAGGAGATCAAAAGCCCATGAATGACTGTTCTTGTCCAGAAAAAGCATTTCATTTGGGCTTTGATAAAATATGCTTGTTCTCAACTTGTGCTTTCAATTTAATTCTTTTCCCTCTGAGTCCTGAATACATCCATTGCAGCCTTTTCTAAAACTGTTCCTACTAGATCTGATTTTGGGTTGAAGGATGTGAAATAAGTCTAAATTCATGGAGCACAAAGGTATGGACAAGTTCTTTGATGTGATGCATATTCTCATCTTACCATCCACCCATGGCCTAAAATACTCATCCTCATCATGTCCACTGTACAGAGGCAAAAGCTGAGCTTCTGAGAGGAAGGGTTAGTGCAGCACTGAGTAGAAGCTACTCCTACCGTTCTGGTGTCTGCATGGATGTGTTTCTATGCACAGTTCCAAACCTCACATGCTCACTACAAAATACATCATGCTGGTTGCTTTGATAGATTAGAAGTACACTAGCTTTATTATTATTATTATTATTATTATTATTATTATTATTATTATTATTCTTTCAATCAAGCCCGAATGCAGAGGCCTGGTACCCCATCCACTGTCCTCCAGCCACCCAAGGCTGAACATGTCCCCCAGAACCTGCGGCTGGTGTCATTTTCCTTCATGTCATGATTTAGAATGTTGAGCTCTACTCCTCCAGCACGTGACTCATACACATAAGGAGAAAGAAAAAGTATGCTAAGACACATCTATATCTTTTGTTCAGTTTTTCAAAACAGGCAAGTCCTATGAGTAAGAAATTAACATGTGCCCTAAGAAAGGATGTGCATATTTTATATTACTGTTAACATATAATAAAACAAAAACGTTTTATATAATAACAGTAGGTCAACATTTTCAGAGAACTCCACAATGAAAAAAAAAACAAAAGGATGCCTGGCTTGACTTAAAATTTACATGCATGACTCTAATAGGAGTGAGTGTTAATTTATGGATTTAGTGTTGGTTATTTATGTCAACAACATTATAGGTCCAAAGTGTACTTGTAATGTTTGATATATACTTTCAATGCCTTAAAATTTGCTTCATAAGCAGATGTCAATAAAATCTTAAAAATGTCATTAATGTGGTTCAAGTTTAGGATTAAGTGACATGTCCTCTTTCCTGCCTTCATCAGCCCTAATTCTCTTCTGGCTGTCTCTCAAGCTTTTATCACACGTTATGACAGAAGCAATAAAGATGAAAGAAAAATTCAGACATTAAGTCTATAATGGAAATGAGCTCTGAATGCTTGGAGTTTCCCTCAGTCTTGTATGATTGTGACAGTTTTATGCAAGCTCCATAGACCCCCTTCCCTTGAGTGGGAGGTGTCTAACTAGAGCTCAAAACTAGGCGTTAAAACTGATTGGTCAGATATGAATCACCTACCTGTCTCTGCTCACCTGGGGCAGGAAATACTCACTGAACAGATAATTCTGTCTTTTCTTCCCTCACATGGTCTAGCAGAACGATGTAGGTAGGGGCTACGGTGAAGGGCTGGATTTTTTTCCACATGAACCCAAAACACAGTATTTGCTTAAGTGACATATTAATGGCATATGTATATAAATTGAAGTATTATTTGCCATGTATCCTGCATGATATTTATTTTATTACTCAAATATTTATTGCAGCTATCCCTTGAGCAAAACATTGATGAGAAAGTCAAAAGACATAAAATTATAACTTCTCTTACATCTCACTCATCCAGACTGATCTCTTTATTTCTTTAGATATAAAACAAATACATAAAACCATCAAACAGGTATCTTACCACATATAAATACTGAGGGAGGAATGATACATGTGTGATGTTGAAATATCGAGAAAACAGGTAGAGACAGTAAAAATGTGTAGGTTCCAAGAAAAAGATCATGTTCAAGGAGAAGTCTACGGGTGGATTTACAGAGGATGTATTCTAAATCAAATGTAAAGCATCATCAGCCAGAGAGATTAACTGGTTATTCAGGGAATAGCTTGTTTTTCATTTGCTATAGCATATGGTATGTAGAAAAACAAGAGAGACATAAAATTTGAAAACCATGATGTAGCCTAGAGTGCCAAAGAGTTTGTATTTCATATGGCATTAAAAATGGCTTTGAGAGCCAATGTAAAACATAACCAAAGTTTTCTTTATAAAAAGGCATCTTACAGGAATGTTGAGGTTAAAGCCAAAGGAAGAAAGACCTCCCAATGAGTTCATTCTCCCGTATGTTCTTGGAAATAGATCACATTGCTTTGCAGATATTTTAATATTAATTAAAATGCTACCTTCTATCAACCCTCATTAATTTGAGTTTCAGTAGTATAATTCTTTTTCTTCCTCTGAAAATACAAGCTATGCTTAAGAAAGTGTGCTGAGGTTATCCACTTGGCATTCAATAGCCAACTGGCACCTTAGTGGATGCAAAACTAGATTCATTTCTGAAGATACTGCATAACACCATTCTGCATCCAATTACCCAGAAATGAAATCAGCCTAACATCTGATATATTTGCTTTAATTTTCATTCCAGTCAATATTTATTTCTGTCTTCCACTCAAGTGCATTGCCTGTCTCTCTTGGTTCTGAGCAGCAATGTTTATGACACCTTTGGAGTTGTCTTTTCTTAGCATAAATTCCCTCTGATTTTATTGCATATGTTGTTATCCGAATACTTCTGCTAAGCAGCAACTTATCGGTGTTACCCTTTGTTCCACATCCTTTGAGGTCCTTTCCTGTGGGATATGGAACACACTTGGAGCCTTGCTTAGAGGAACACAGAAATTCATGGTATTTTTTTTTCTTTCCTTCAGCAGTGATGGGCCTCTGAGAGGATCATGAAAAAGATCAAGGAGTTTGATTATGAGGCAGGATATGTCCTTAGCAAGTCTGTTCTTGTCATCTGCCATCATCCTTCCAAACATTTTCCTGCCATAAGTTCTAGAACTCTCGGAACTGTGTCTCTATGACCCTGATCCTAATTAGCGATTTCTCTCTTGTTTTCCTTCTGCACAACATATATCTATTAATAACCATATCAACAATGATTACAGTTGGTAACATATACATCATTTTCTTGTTCTGAGAACAAAGCAACAAGATCATTTTTAATACTCATTGTAATGCTTTTTAATGCTTTTAATACTATCATCCTTCACAGTATGCAAAATAGTTGATATTCAATTAATCACTTGAATAAACAAAAAAATGAGTGAAGTCTTGCATCTATAGACATCACTAAAACAAGGAGCTTAAGAAAGAGATGTTAGTACATTTTGAAGATAGTCAATCTGATGGGATTTTAATTAACTAAGAAATATGCCAGTGGAGTGAATGGTCTTAGTAGCTCCAGAAAAATTTACCTTAAGCAAGAAGACCTCCCTGAAGGTGGGCAGGACCTTGTATTGTGTGGCCCAGATTGAAGGAAGTCAGGGGAAAAGACCCTTCCCCACCCTCCCACCCCCACTTCATGCCCATGTCTGTTGCAGCTCAGAGTGCTGCTGCTGAAGGCCCATCCCACAGCTTTTGAGGCCTTCCAACATGCACTAAAATGAGTGGCTTTCCAGAAATCTTCCAGAAATTCCGGATTGGGACTGTTCACTATGCAGTTTCCATTAGTGCTCAAACTCCCAGTAAAATAAGAAGCATAACAATACCTGGCAAGACAAATCTTGTTTTGTTTTGTTTTGTTTTTATATGAAAAATAAAGAGTGACATTGCAGCATAGGTCTGTCATCTCCACCTTTAGGAGGCTGAGGCAGTGGACTAAAGTTAAAAATCCCTCTGAGCTACATATGGGAACCTGCCTCAGAAAACCAAGGGCTAGCTGTTTATCTAAGGGGTAGATCACAGAGAAAGAAGAATGAATGAAAGAAATAAGGGAAAGGAAAAGAGAGAAAAATTGTGAGTTAAAATAATTATTTTCCCAAGAGGTAATAGAGTTTCACTGTAGATAAAATCAAGTAAGATATGAGAAAGGTAGGATTCTTGATTGTGGTAAAAGCATCTGTCATAATTACTTTATCATTGCTGTGGAACAGACCCGAAAAAGGGGATCAGAAGAAGGGGCAAATGATATTTGGCCAAGTTTGAGGGCACTGTCCATCATATCAGCAAAGTCATGGTGCCAAGAGCAGCAGAATTTTGTTTCTTGACTTTGTAGTCAAGAGGCAAAGAGATAAAAGCTATCTTGACTTAGAATTTCCTTCACCAAACAAATTAGTCCTTTAATTTTTCAATTTGGCTTCACTCATGTTATCAAGACATGGGCAGAATGAAGTCAGAATGTAACCTGAATGGTCTCAAGCCCAATTCCTGATGGAATCCTTTCTGATGTCTCATGAACTATGTATGCCCTAATTTCTGCATTTCTTTCTGCACTCCAGATTTCCAGGACCCCTCGTCACTTCAAAAGAGCCTCCAGATGCATGCACCACTTTATGCATTTGGCTTGATACGAGTACTAGGAACTGAACTGAGACAGGAAGGCTTTCAAACAAGTGCCTTTAACAGCTGAGGCCATTTTCCCAACCCAGTGTTATAAATAGGATGAAAATTCCTGCTTGAAAACTTCATTCATCTTACACTTTGTCTCACAATGAAGATTTCAATGCTGTAGATTATTTGGTAAGAAAATTTACAAGTAAATTAATTTCCCAAATATGTATGATTGGGATGATCATATTTTCTGATACGGTATATTTAATCATTCAAAATAATGAAACAATTTAAATTTTAAAGTTTCTACCATATTTTAGTTTGCAATTTTAAAAACTAAACTCAAGCAGTATTTCTTATTACAAGTGACTAAGTATTAAAGCCCCTTTTTTTTTTCTGAAAGTCAATGTCAGAGATGTTTCAGAAACAATAGTCTGTTTGGAATGTTCCATGCAACCAGGTCATTGAATACTGAAATCAAGAGAAAATATTATTTTTAAATATGATTATAGAAGTAGAGCTTATAAAAAAGAAAAGCATCAATGCAATAAAGAATTGTAAACATAAATGCTACCACAGTAATTCTGAAAGGCATGTTTAAGAAAGAGAAAACAAGATTGCTATCATTAAGCACGGTTCTAAGTTAAATCTAGAATGGAAAATGAAGCATTCCATCCAGAATCGGATTTAATGGTATTCCTGACATTGTGGATGGTCTTTTGCAAACATTGTAAGAAAATATAAAAATAAAAAAGTGGGAGTTGCCTAAAGAACGGTGCTCAATATTTGTGGCTTGAATATAGTTCAAAGCAGGTGAAATGGCAGGAATAGAATCCAAGAAAACCATTAACCTGAAAGCACGCTTTTACTGTCTCTTATACATTCCTTACAGTTTTGCCTGAATGAGAAAAGTGCAGGACAACCTTCTTAGAGAAAATTGTGAAAGTACAATTGGGTTAATCACTGCAAGAGTGCATTATATATTCAACAACAACTTGTCTATTAAGTAATTTTAACATTAGCTGTGCATATCAATGGAAGAAATGGAGATTGAGCTATCAATCCTGAGCCTTGATTCAACTTTCATGGTTGCATAGTTGAATTATATAAAGTAAATCAAGTATTTTCCCTGTGCTAAAAGTATCTCCTATAAATTAGAAGAAATGGAGCAATAACACTTAGTAATGCATAAGATTTATATAGACTGCAAATGAAATCATTCATAAAGCATTGGGTACATATTCATCTAAAATACCTTTTTCTTTTATCTGTAGATGTGATTTCAGCCAGAAAACTGAAGTCTATAGTAGCTGAGTGTGTGTTTATCTTAGATAATTGTGAATTTCTTAGAACACCCTTCTAAAGCCTCACATTCTTTGAAATCAAGAAACGATTTGACTAGTTTCAAATTTCTGCAACAGCCAATATGATTACAACATTAGAACTACTGAAATAGCAAGGGAAGTTGTTAATCACATGCTACACAGGCATTCTGTTTTCTGAGGTTTCAACTTCACTAAAGTGACAAGGTGAGCTGATTCAATCTGTGTGGTAAACACAGTCGTTTGGGAATTATTTATGTATTGAGGTATTGCACAAGGAAGCAGGAAATATCATGGTTTGACATTTTCTTTATGATAGTAAAATTCACATTTATTTATTTATAGGCATGCATGCTTGTATGTGTATTTAAATACCTATGATATGTTGTGAGAAGTACTTTTCTAGTCTAGTTTATGTGGGCTTCTTGAATGTAGGTAAATGATAAAACCCTTTGAGAAAGTTTAGTTAATGATTTCATATATGTCTACTGAGTTAAAAGAAAATAAAAATGATTTTATACAAATATAATATGATAGCCATGTCCTTAAAAGTTTATGTTTTAAACTTTATACATTGTCTTTTACCTGCTGAAGATGTAATAATAAATAATAAAATAAATAAATAATAAAATAAAATCTTTTTTAGAAACTTCATCCTACTTTTATGGCTTAGAGATTTGGGAGTAAAAAATGCAAGTGAAAGTATTTACTAGTAATTTACAGACATATTACCACTTCACTAAATAAAACATACAATGACTCACTACTTACTTTAAGCCTGAACATTTTTGGAAGGGCATGGGCTATTTCTTTATAGCTGACTTTGCTGTCAATTCACGTAATCTATATTTGACTATTTTTCACTAAAATATATACTGAATGGAAACTGTTTGTACATAAATTTGAAAATAAATCTGAAATAAAAATCCATCATCATAAGCCCCCATCCTATGGACCATTCCAGGACATTCAGCATGTTGGAGGCAGGGATGAGGGAAATGGTGGTATCATCAGAAGACTTGTTCATGTAGTGTTTCTATTATTAACAATAAATAAATAAGTTTTTTAAATTATCATACTATAAGTAGACATTATCTTCAATTCTGTAGGTTAACTTCTTGTTGCTAGTACAAAATACACAATGAGAAGCATCTGATAGAGAAAAATGCTTTATTTCATCTTCAGTTTTCACATTTCTCCAAAGTGGGGAAACCATGTCAGAGCAGACAGCAATGGCTTTATATCTTGGCACGTTTGCTGGCAAGAAGTAGCAAGAGTAAGCAATCTATGAATTCTCAGTAGGGCTGAGATAATTAACCTCAATGCCCACACCTGCAACACAGTGACCCAACAAGGATTTATCTCTCCAAGGCTCCACAACTTTCCCAAATTGCTACCAGGTAAGGAAAGAGTTTTTAAAACATGAGCTTAAGGGAGACATTTTATTCAAACCACCAATAACACAGATGTTTCAATAATATCTACGGAGGACTTGTCTTGGATGTGAATTATGGTTTGAAGGTAAATGTTCATTGACTCGGGTGTTTGAATACTTTGTCCCAATCCGCTGATGTGTTTGGAACGTTTAATGAACCTTTCAGAAGTGGGGCCTTTCTTCAGGAAGTGGGTCACTGGGGACAGGCCCTGTCACTTGTTTTATGAGTGTGCCCCACTTTCCTGTGTGTCTGCTACTTCCTGACCTTGGGTGCCTGCTGACCAGCCACCTCCTGTTTCAGTCACTATGTCTTCTGCACCCTGGGGAACTGTACCCCTCTATACTAGAAGCCAGAATACAACTTGCCTTAAACTGCTTCTTTTAGATATCTTGTCACAACTATAAGCAAAGTGACTAATGTGGGTAATACCCTGTCATAAAAATATGGTAGAAAGTGTTTGAGGAACATAAAGTACATACACATGCAAAATGAAAATACTCCAACTGAAACAGTAAAAAAAAAATCAGTTTTTCTAATTGATATGGCTAAGAGAGCAGAGCATATCCTTTTGAAAATGTCCTTGTTGAAATGTAAAAGATGCAAACAAAATAACTGACAAGAGGCTAATTGATTTCAGGTAATAAAGTGGAGTTAATCTTTGTAATAATCATTTTTGTACACATCATATTCCTCTCAATATAAGTCCAAGTCCCTATTGGAAAAATCCTTCAGAACAAACCCTCTGATAATTAAAATCAATAGAATGTTCTTCATCCACTCTCTCTCATGACATTACCAATGAAGAATAAAAAATATTCCCACTAAAATCAGTGAACAAATTACATAAACCAACTAATGTATCATTAGTTTATTGTTTTACCATTGCCAATTGCTTTAAAGAAATGGATTTGATAATCTAAAGAGTCTTCTTATCATTAGAAACATTACCAAACATGGTTTCATAAAATTATAGTAAGAAAATATGTGACACAATTCATCAAAAATCAAAATGACCCACACTTGCACACACAATTATTCCCATATGCATACAAACATGCACACACACATACAATATCACAGAGCTCAATAGGAACAAACAGTATAATAGAGATCACTTGTGGTAGAAGGAATTACAAGTTACTGCTTATTATATACACTTTCTGTTTAAGGTGATGATATTTTTAAAGTAGTAATGATGGTCAGATGTGATGACACACACCTTTGACCCCAGTACTTCAAAGGCAGAGGTAGGACGATCACTGTGAATTTGAGGCCAGTCTGAGATTACATAGTGAATTCCAGATCAGCCTGGGTAAAGATCAGGATTCTACCTCCAAAAAACAAAAATAAAAATTATAACATCTCTCCCCTCCAAAAAAATTTGGGGCTAGAGAGGTGGCTCTGTGTTTAAGGCACTTCTCTGCCTAATAACCTGGGATTGATTCTTTAGTGCCAATGAACATAAAGTCAGATGCACAAAGTGGTGCAAACATCTTGAGTTCCTTTGCAATGGCTGGAGGCCCCGGCATCCTGATTATCTCTCTCTCCCTCTCTCTCTTTCTTGCTCCCTCCCTTTCCCGCTCCCTCCCTCTCCTTGCAAATAAGTAAATAAAATTTCAAAAATAAAAATAAAATAAAATAATGATGGTTGTATAGCATTTACATTGTGGTTAATGACTCGCTATTATAAACTTAGAAATTAAACCACTCTGGTTATGGTAAAAAGCTTGAAAAATAATAAACAAAACAAGCAGAAGAATGATGCTGGAGTTTTGTCTAGAAGGCAGTGTGAACTTCAAAAGCGTATAATTCATTTCCTTCTAACCCCAAATATTCATTTTTTTCCTCCATGATCTCCATGCTCCAAAGTGTGGCCATATCCTCCATTTCATAATCTGTCATCCTGTCAATTGCATATATCTTACATCTTCATTCCTGTGATATTTATGACACAAAGGAGGAGACCCAGAGCAGAGGACTGAGAAGATGGGGAGGTCCTGCACATTGGTGTCTTCACACATTTCAGAAAACAGAGTTGCTTAAAATAGATTGCCTCCCCTGGAAAGTTTAGTAAAGTTCTCTGGAATAATCTGAGCATTTATTATTTTTGCTCTATATCAGTGTTAAACAGTGCTTACTGCCCAATAATAACTCTACCGCTATTCATATGCAAGGCATGGATTGATATTTAACAATGCACTGCATTACCTTTTATGTGTATGTAGATCTGTGTATGATGTTTGTGTGGGGCTATGTATGTGATATTGAGAAAAAATAGGAGAAAGCATATTTAGGCAGGTTTCAGCCAGGGAGTGAGGCACAGAGGGAACTAGGGAGATGCCAATATCTCATTTTGGCACAAGAATGAAAACTCCTAACTTGGACTAGAACTTGTGTCTGACTGACACTGATTTACAATTTCACCTGCCGTCCCCATTGGAACACGCGAAGACCCCAGACCCAGATATGGGCAGACTCTGTGATCCATCCTGCAGATTTAGTAACAAATCAGATTTTCCCCACCTACCTGAATCAAACACTATAAAGGTGGCAGGCTGCCATGCAATTTACTCTTTCCTGGCTTCTCTACCTCTAAGACCTTTCTTCCCTTGCTGCCAGCCTTTCATCCCATGTGGTTTTGACTGTCCCCACATGAGGTTTTGGTTCCCAGCCCAACTCAGCCAAGTGGCTGAGTGGAGAAGGGGAATAGAACTCTTTCTCTTAATCCTCGTTTTGAGGCTCAATCTGCTTTGTGGTCTCTAATCCCATGATGTGTAGATTCCCCCTCTGGATCTGTCAAGTGGGTGCTCTCACTTTTCCCTAGCCTCCCTCCACAGGAAAGCACAGGGTCCATGCCCGGTGTCTTCCCTCCTTTTAACTCTTTCTCCTAGATTCCACCTTTAAGGGCTCTCAGTCACTCTAAGTTTTCCACGTGTTCACAGCCCCTTCTGATCTTTCCTTTGGATGCCTGTCTTCCCAGATGCCACACGCACCTGTAGCTCCATCCTAACTCCTGTTTAAATGTATTCTTACTTCTCGTTAAAGGGCTTCAGTTTCTCTTAAATGATAACTAAATTTCCATGTGCTTATGACTAGTCCAGTTTCTCCCTAAACTTCCATCTTTCTTAAATAGGTTTTACACATAAAAATTTTGTTTTTGCCTTCTTTCACAGATCCCAATTCCTCTTAAATGAATGCTATAATTTGTGATTTCTCCCCAAATAAACTAAATATTCCTAATTTGTCCTTCTTGAATTTGTCTTTATTGTTCTTCAGTAAAGCTTGGGGTTCATAAATCTGGGGGACTCCCTGAACACCAAAATTCCTGCATCGCTGTGGCTCCTGTGGAGGTAGGATGACAATCTGCAGCTGTCCATCATTGTCTTACATATTGTTTGAGACAGAGCCTCTCATTTTCATTGCTGTTGTGCACTTCTGCATTTGCTAGCATGGTAGTTTTGCCAGCTTCCTGGAAAATGAGCTGTATTCTGCTCAGATTTCCTGTCTGACATGGATTCTGAGGTTGAGAATTTAGATACTCATCTCTGCATAAGCACTGTTGCAGTTAGCCATGCATTGCTGGGATGAACCTCCAAACCAGGTACAGTTATGGGAGGAAGGGATTTATTGAAGTTACAGATCCAGGGAAAGTTCCATAATGGTGAAAGAAGCTGGACCCTTTCACGGGTCTAAGCAGAGACAGAAAGTAATCACCAGGAACACACACACACACACACACACACACACACACACACACACACACACCAGCAAAGAGTAGTGAGCTCTTCAGAGCTCACACTGCTCTTTACATATCTGTAACTGCACTTCTAGGCAGCTGGAGAAAAAAATTTTTATAAACTCCTGAGTCTCTTACATGACATTCATGCAAACTACCACAAGTACTTTATCCTTTGAGCCATCTACTCAGCCCCGTATTTCATTTTATTTTTATTTTTATTTTATTTATTCATTTTCAAGGAGAGAGAGAGAGAGAGAGAGAGAGAGAGAGAGAGAGAGAGAGAGAGAGAGAGAGCTCACCAGGGCCACCACCTTGTGATTCTGGCATATGTGGGTACTGGGGAGTTGAACCTGGGACCTTAGGCACTGGAGGCAAGTGCCTTAACCACTGAGCCATCTCTCCAGCCCCCGTATTTCATTCTTAATCTGTATCTTAATACATTTCTAGAAGAATACAGCGATCTCTACTGTAATCGAAATATCGTTGAGAGTTAGCTCTGAGGATTGGGTGGGAAACTCATTTTCTTGTGTAGTTACTGCCCACAATCACAAGCATGTCTAGGAATGCACAGTTCACTTTCACGACACCTAGCCCAAGGTAGAAGCAAGCTGGGAGGCTTTCATGATGGTCCTGTGCTGAAGACATCAGCTTTCAGGCTTCAGTCAGTAACTTCAGAGGGTTCCAGGGATCTGAAGTAATCTTAAGCAATTTCCAGGGGAGGTGAGTGGTAAAGACGAATGATTCCAAGGGGATTGCTGGGGCTATTGTATAGTTAAATGGACTTGGTTGCTAAAACGCCTGAAAGGTCTGATCAGTCAAGAAAAGCAAAAAAAAAAAAAAAAAAAAAAAAAAAAACCTACATTTTGATTTTGGTAAAAAGGAATGTGCCCTGTTTAAAACTGAAGACCATGTTTAATGCTCTTCTGATATAGATTCATATTGCTTTCTCAAAATTTCTTTTAAAATAATCTTATGGTAGAATATTTTACTATTTTAATAAAAAATATTTGTATAGGGACTTGTTTATAAGCACAATAAAACATGCCATGCTGTGAATTATGGGATAATAATTCACACCTTATGCACTAAATAGATCTCAGTACAGTCTTCTATCTAACAATGCAATGAGTGTGAATTATTACATAATAACTCACATCCTGTTGTGTTATGCTTCTTAAATATCATCTCCTTGATGAAAAATAACATTTTATATTCATAAACTTGGTTATGGATATTTGACTTTAGAGGACTGAACAAAAAAATCTAAGACAAAGCATACATTAAAGCCATACATTAGCAGGTGCATAGTTTGTTTCATAGTAGATATATTGATGTTGCTCAATTTAAATAAAGGCATATGACCATTTTACTAATTACTTGGAGTTTATATTACATATTTTATAAATTGCAAACATTTTCATCCATCATATCACTGCTGTTATAATTTTTTTTCTTTTCGCAAGTTATGTATTGAAGCATAGGTTTTAAGAAAATTCCTTCAATAAGCTGGAGAGATGGTTCAGCGGTTAAGGCACTTGCTTCTAGTGCCTAAGGCCTTGGGGTTCAATTCCCCAGTACCCACATAAGCCAGACCCACAAGGTGGTGGCCCTGGTGTTTTCTCTCTCTCTCTCTCTCTCTCGCTCTCTCTCTCTCTCCCTCTCTCTTTCTCTCTCTGCTTGAAAATGGATAAATAAAATATTTTTAAAAATTATTATAAAAAGAAAATTCCTTCAATATTATTCTGGTGGTAATATGCCTTTCCCATTTATGGCTTCATCTGGGCAAATATGTTAATATTTTCTTTTATTAATATCCTTAGGCATAAAAGTATAGAAGTTGCTATGCTTTGAATATATTCCCTAAATTATATTTGATCAAATCTAACTCTAAATTGTGAAATGCTCAGCACTTATGAATAGACTAATAGCATTATTATGCATGTGGTTTTAGTGATTTTAGCAGTATTCCCATGTTAAACACTTAAATCTTCTTTTTCTGTCCCAAACTTTGATTATGACTTTTGCCTCACAAGATGAGATGACTAGAAGTTCTTCCACCACATGAGACACTTAGATTTTGGACTTTCCAACCTGAAGAATGTAAGAAATAATTCTCTGTTCTTTATAACTTATTCTGTTTCAGGCATTCTGTCACACAAGTTTGAGTAATTTATAAGTTCTGTTAGCTTGAAATATACTTTAAAAATTAAATTAAAATGTTTTAATCTAGTTTGGAATAGAAAATGCTATTCATATGCATCTCTCTTTCTCTCTCTGTGTGTGTATATGTGTGTGTGTGTGTGTATTTAGGGTTAAGATAGTCTTTGACAAATTTTGGACAATCAAATATGTGAATTCATTCATTATGAACTATAGTTGGATGGGTCACATCGCATCAGCCATCACACAGTAGACAGAGATGGATGGTAGCGTTTGGATATTTTCCTCATTTTTTTCTTTGCATTCCGGCTGGACTCACAGTCCATGGAAGGGTGCTCCTCATATTCAGTGTGGGTCCTCCCCTCAACATTACATTTCTGTGGAAAATCCCTCAAGGACATGGAAAAAGTTTAACTCCTATGTGAATACAAATGCAGTCAAGATGAC
This sequence comes from Zapus hudsonius, assembly GCA_004024765.1. Classification (NCBI taxonomy): domain Eukaryota; kingdom Metazoa; phylum Chordata; class Mammalia; order Rodentia; family Dipodidae; genus Zapus; species Zapus hudsonius. Next base: position 5,480 of record PVHP010009326.1, on the reverse strand, counting down.
AATGAAAATTGACCATGAAATTACAGTCTAATCTCAAATGTTTGGGTGGCAGCAGAGAGTTTTTCAATCCATTGACAACAAGACACAGGAATCAATCCCAGGGCACATGGAAACCCTGGGCGCTATGTGGCTGAGTCAGGATGTTCAATACATTAGTGTAAGAAATGCCTGTTCAGCTTAGATCATAAGGCAAGTGGCATCTGTGAACACTTTCCAAGTTAAAGTTTACCATGTCTTTCTCTTCATCAGCATCTAAAGAAAGACACAGCACCAGCATTTGGGTGACCAATCTGTGTTTCCTTTGCTGGTTGTTTTAATGCTTTTGATTTTGTATTTTAATGATTAACAAACAAAGTTAATTCCTTAAATTAAGTTTAGAAAATTTGATCATAAAGTCAAACTATATCAGTTTTTCAATTGTAAATTCTTGTAAGAAATGCTACATAACTCCTAGAACACACTTTATTTTGTACTTAATAAAGTTGAGGCCCTCGTTCCTTAGACCAGACTTAATTATCTCAATATGTGATTACCATAAGTGTTATGGCATAATTTTTATATTGTTTTAGTACTAAATATCTATATGTTAATATGGACACCTACAACCTTTATATACTTATATGTAAAGTACCTATGTAACTTGTTTATATGTTTATAGTTATGTATATTTATAGTAGGTTTATAGTTATGTATATTTATAGCAGGTATGTTCATGTTTGTGTAGTTATGTATATTTACAGCAGGTATGTTCATGTTTTATTTTCTAATATTAACTAAATATAATTGTTACTTAAATTCAATTATTATTAGATAAAATAAAATAAAATAAAAATTTAATTTCTCCACAACATAAGGCACATAGTAAATGTTTAGTAATCGTTATTGAAAAATCCGTAATTGGACAATACTAAAGGAACATGTACAGAATTCAGATTTAAATTTACTTCATGCCTGTATTCCATTGTGTGAATGTGTGTATGTGTGTTTTAGGTGTGATGCATTTACCTGATAATCAAATGAAGTTGGTCACCAGAAATCACTCTTTACTTTAGAGATTTATATAACATTCTTGAAAATATACTTAACATTTTATATTGAAGGATTTATCTTGTTTTCATATGCTGCTTCTTTGTTTATTTACTTGCTTGTCTTAAAACACTTCAACCCAAAAGGCCATGAAAGTTTTGTGCTTCCATCTTCAAATTATTTACAATATAAAAATATGACATACCCTATTTCTAAATAATGCTTCACTATCCTGTTCAAATACCATTTGTCCCTGTCCTTATGTTTTCTAAGTGGTTTCTTTGTAATTACCACAAAGATTTATTTTGTTGATTTATAAATACCTTCAATGGTTGTCATTACATCACTTATGCAGATGGTAATATAATCAGATTTGACTGCAGTTGTTTATTTAATTAATTTCATTTTTATTTGCTGAATGTATTGGGTGAACTTTTGAGCAGTTAGCAACATGCAATTAACTGTAAAACATTTGACCTGATTGCTATTTTTTAATTCAACTGAAATTTAAACTCATTTCTATGATAAAGAGTGGCAAAGTGGCAAAAGCAAAGATTCCAGAAATAAGTGAAAATTAAGTACCTTCAAAAAGTAGAAATAATTTGGATATAATGAGAAAAAATAACATAGGTAATGCCATACTTTGTTCTGTAGGAAATTACGATGATACATTCACTCAAGCATTTTTTTTTACATTAACCACTATTTAACAAGTATTATGCCACACATACACACACACAAAGAACAGTGATTTTCTAGATCATTTTAGATTTATTAGAAGATTGCTTATTTCAGGGCATTTTCAAGTAGATTGAGCTATTTCTGGTTATTTTTCAAATGCAGCATATTGAACCTAGTAGCTTACACATGTGAGGCAGGCTTTACCACTGAGAAACTTCCCCTAAGCTATGTAGCTTAGATTTTACTGAATTAAATTATTCTGAGCTAAATTTTTGAAACCCAGGCCATTGACTATGCACTGCTACAATTTACAGTTCCTATTGCGAACTGACAGCCTCCTTTTAAGTTCCCAGGCCTATTACTCACTGAGGGTGGACAGTGCTTACCAGGTGTTTGTTATGTGTTGTTTTAATTTTCTACAGAAGACCAAACAGTGTTCTAGTTGTTCAGTCTATTTAATGACCGAAATGAGTTAGTATGTAATTGTAGAGGGAAGAAGTTCATTTCAAGTTATTTGTGGAGTTGTTTTCTTCTGAAAGTCTCTTTCCTAGTAGATTGGCCTTGTCTTCTGCATCTTCACAGGGCTTTCCTCCTTTTCTCTGCCTTCTTCTCTACTTTTAATAAGCATAACCTTTATAGTGGGCTAGTTACCATCACAATGATCATATGTAATCTCAATTATCATTTAAATACCTTGTCTTAAAATGACTTATCATTGTGATGTCCACATCTGCATTTTAGCTCATCTGATTTTATCTGAATTTTATCCATGAGCACCTGTCTTCCTGTCCCGTATTATACTTTCACCTTCAGGCATTAACTTAAATCAGATTCTACTCTGAACCTATTGTTTAGTGTTGGGTTTCCTATATGTCAATTCTGAAGATTCTCAGACCATTGATGAAGGCCTCTGTATGTCCCTTAGACACGTAGATCCTCACTTCCTCAAAGAGGATCCATACCACAAGCATTCTCCCTTTCACCCCATGTCCTGGTCTTATTCTCATCAATTTCACCTCAGGAGTAAGAAAAGTAATGGTGGACGCTTTCTCAATAATAAAACTCTGTATCTCAAAGGCCTCATTTCCTACAGCTACAAATTCCTTTGGCCTCTTTTAGAAATTATTCTGCCCTCCGAGTTATGAAGTCTGATCCCCTTCACCTGTATCTCTCTCTAGAGTATTCACTGAATGATATGAGAATATAAACATCAAGCGAAGGCTGTTTGTTTCTGAGGACCATCAAAGGGTCTATGCATATATTGTATGTAATAATTTCTTGTAGTTATGTAATCACCTTCTTTAAAGACAAAACTAGATTGCAATAACTTACTTGGAGTCCTGCTGGAAATATTTACGCTGTTTCTTGCATGAGATCTGTGAGTACCTTTGGTAGAAGAAAGGCATCTTTGAACTTTAATGGCTGAGGAAGTAAAACATGTTTCCTTCCATATTTTCCATATTGACACCTCATATTCATTCTCTAATGAGGAAAAAGCCTGATCTCTCTACAGCTTACTATCTTATTAATACACCCCTTGCTTATAAACTTTAACTAATTTTTTAAAGACGTCTAATTTTTAAAAGTGAATTATGTATGATGTTTACAAGGATTTTCTTCAAAATAGGTCCAAATCACCTATTTGTGCTAGATTCTATAGAAATAAATCCATACATAGTAATACTTTTGTTTCATAGTCTTATTTTAATTTTTGACTTGAAATAAGCACAGCTATTTGAATGAAGTACTGACTTCCCTCAAACTTGGTTACTGATTCCTTTATAACACATGGAAAACAACTGTGTCCACAGGAAATGGAAAACACAGATACATTTGTTTTATCATTGTCACAACAGGTTTACGAAGTAGATTATGATATCTTTTTACAGATGAAGTACCAGATATGCTAAATGAATAATTCAAGGTCATACAGATTAAGAGAATTATTTCCAAATGCAGCAGGCAACTGGATGGACCCATAATTTTGCCTTCATGCCTCAAACATAAAACACCAGATTTCTGTTTCTTTTTGATTATTTACTTTGTTTCTATGTGAGCATTTTTATGTTTTTTGAAATAACTGATTCTCATAAACTCATATTTTTTCAGCTTGGTTTCCAAGCAGTGTGATTACTGAAGGAGGTGATAGGACCTTTGATTGCTTCCTGTCTTACTCTGTGGTTCCTGTCTGGAATGAAGTAAACAGATATTTGCCACCTACTCCCCCCACCATGAGGTCTCGCTCATGACCATAGATCAAATACTCATAGGAGAGACTGAATGTTAAATATTGACTATGGATTCAATGCAAATGCAGACTGCTTGGGAACTGAACTGAGACAGACTAGAACCATTGTTAAAGAATCATTGCTAAATGTTGAATTATATCCAGTCTCTTTTGTGGCCCATAGACTGGAATGTCTCAAGAACAGCCAGGGGCTGCTCAGCCCAGGAAGAAACTGGCAAAGCCGCTAATAACCTGACTACACAATAGTGAGGTATTTAGCAGTTTGAAAAGGTCTTTTAAATTCTCTCTTCCCACTGCTCATCCCCCCCAACCCTTATCAAAGTTCCTGTTTTTGCTTGCCAGGTCCCTTTTGCTACAAGTTGGGTCGGAGGCTGCCGTCCTTTGAGAATGATCTCTGCTATGGACTGACTCATGATTTGAGAATAACTCTTCTCTCTTCCACTCATACTGCTGTTAAGAGTCATCATTCCAGAGACCATCTGCCTTCAGACTGAGTTCTCTAAAAGAATGCTATAACATAATTTGTTCCTTTCTTTAAGTTGTTCTTTTCTTTAAGTTTCTGATAGGGTAGTTGATTACTATGACACAACAGTGACTGTCATAAATTTGTAAAGTGCTGACCTTGAAAATATTCCCCAAGCATTCCAATAAGAACAACAACAAAAAAAGATTAGTCTCATTTATAAGTTAAAATCGGCAGAGCCATGTTTCTCAAAGATGATATCCATCACATCCTTCTGAACTCACACTTTGGTTTTCACCCATACACACCCCAAATCTCACTATTTGTAGTCACATTTATGCTTTGCATTAAAAAAAATACAAAACAAAACCTGACTCCCTTAACACTGCACATCAGGTCTGTGAACATAAAATAGGGTATATGTGTTACCTCCTAGTTTTCTCTTGCTATATGCTGTGAAGCCAAGATATGATATCTAATATTTGTCATGGTAATCCAGATATATTGAAATTGTCAGTGAAAACAGAATCAAAAAGTAAATGTGAAAATTTGTTATTGGAGCCAGCAAAGATGATAGTATACATGGAATTTTTATATCAAAGGAATCAAAGTAAAAAAAAAATGCAAGCCTTTTATTGAGGCCATAGGACAGATAAAGACAGGAGAAGTCGAATTTCAATATATCCTGTCATGGAATCACAGGTTATGTAGAGCTGATTAAGGTTAATTTAAATCACATCGATTTGAATTAGTGTGGCCTTTCCAGAATGAACCACACCTTAGTGGCAACATGATCAATTAGCACTTCTAACTCCATACATCCGCCTGCAAAGGTTAGATTTATTAGTTATCAAGACAACATTTTAGAATGCAAATCCTCGTTATTTTCTTTCGTCTAACTTACCTCACCCGAGCACCTGGAATTTCTCAGGCCAGCTGTTTCTTACGGTGAAATCAAATATATAATGAAGGAAGAAATTTATATGTGGGGGAAAATGGATATATATATATATATATATATATATATATATATATATATATATATATATATATATATATATA